>PVKP010036840.1:0-22142 GCA_004027715.1 Plecturocebus donacophilus | reverse complement strand
TATCCAGTCAACATTCAAGAGCCAGTTGTTCAGTTTCCATGAAGCTGTGCGGTTCTGAGTTAGTTTCTGAATTCTGAGTTCTAACTTGATTGCACTGTGGTCTGAGAGACTGTTTGTTATGATTTCCGTTCTTTTGCATTTGCTGAGGAGTGATTTACTTCCAATTATGTGGTCAATTTTAGAGTAGGTGTGATGTGGTACTGAGAAGATTGTATATTCTGTGGATTTGGGGTGGAGAGTTCTGTAAATGTCTGTTAGGTTTGCTTGGTCCAGGTCTGAATTCAAGTCCTGGATATCCTTGTTAATTTTCTGTCTCATTGATCTGTCTAATATTGACAGTGGGATGTTAAAGTCTCCCACTATTACTGTGTGGGAGTCTAAGTCTCTTTGTAAGTCATTGAGAACTTGCTTTACGTATCTGGGTGTTCCTGTATTGCGTGCATATATGTTTAGGATCGTTAGCTCTTCTTGTTGCATTGATCCTTTTACCATTATGTAATGTCCTTCTTTGTCTCTTTTGATCTTTGTTGGTTTCAAGTCTATTTTATCAGAGATGAGAACTGCAACTCCTGCTTTTTTTTTGCTCTCGATTTGCTTGGTAAATCTTCCTCCATCCCTTTATTTTGAGCCTTTGTGTATCCTTGCATGTGAGATGGGTTTCCTGGATACAGCACACCGATGAGTTTTGGCTTTGTATCCAGTTTGCCAGTCTGTGTCTTTTGATTGGGGCGTTTAGCCCATTTGCATTTAGGGTTAATATTGTTATGTGTAATTTGATTCTGCCATTTTGATGCTAGCTGGCTGTTTTGTCCATTAGTTGATGCAGTTTCTTCGTTGTGTCAATGCTCTTTACCATTAGGTATGTTTTTGGAGTGGCTGGTACTGGTTGTTTCTTTCTATGTTTAGTGCCTCTTTCAGGAGCTCTTGTAAAGCAGGCCTCATGGTGATGAAATCTCTGATTACTTGCTTGTTCATAAAGGATTTTATTTTTCCTTCACTTATGAAGCTTAGTTTGACTGGATATGAAATTCTGGGTTGAAAGTTCTTTTCTTTAAGGATGTTGAATATTGGCCCCCACTCTCTTCTGGCTTGTAGGGTTTCTGCTGAGAGACCTGCTGTGAGTCTGATGGGCTTCCCTTTGTGGGTAACCCGACCTTTCTCTCTGGCTGCCCTTGGTATTTTCTCCTTAATTTCAACCCTGGTGAATCTGACGATTATGTGCCTTGGGGTTGCTCTTCTTGAGGAATATCTTTGTGGTGTTTTCTTTATTTCCTGGACTTGAATCTTGGCCTGTTTTGCTGGGTTGGGAAAGTTTTCCTGGATAATATCCTAAAGAGTATTTTCCAGCTTGGATTCATTCTCTCTGTCACATTCAGGTACATCTATCAAACGTAGATTAGGTCTTTTCACATAGTCCCATATTTCTTGAAGACTTTGTTCGTTCCTTGTTATCCTTTTTTCTCTAATCTTGCCTTCTCGTTTTATTTCATTGAGTTGATGTTCAATCTCTGATATCCTTTCTTCTGCTTGGTCAATTCAGCAGTTGAAAGTTGTGCATACTTCGCGAAGTTCTCATGTTGTGTTTTTCAGCTCCATCAATTCACTTATATTCCTCTCTAAATTTTTTATTCTCGTTAGCATTTTGTCAAATCTTTTTACAAGGTTCTTAGTTTCTTTGCATTAGGTTAGAACATGTTCTTTTAGCTCAGAGAAGTTTCTTATTATCCACCTTCTGAAGCCTGATTCTGTTAATTCATCACACTCATTCTCCATCCAGCCTTGTTCCCTTGCTGGTGAGGAGTTGTGATCCCTTGTAGGAGGAGAGGTATTCTGGTTTTGGATGTCTTCATCCTTTTTGCACTGGTTTCTTCCCATCTTTGTGGATTTATCTACCTGTGGTCTTTGCAGTTGTTGACTTTCAGATTGGGTCTCTGACTGGACATCCAGTTTGTTGATGATGAAGTTATTTCTTTCTGTTTCTTAGTTTTCATTCTACCAGTCCGGCCCCTCTGCTGTAGGACTGCTGAGGTCCACTCCAAGCCCTGCTTGCCTGGGGATCACCTGCACTGACTTCCACACTTTCACTGGGAGCTGCAATCCTGAGCTGCTCATAGTCAGCCATCTTGGATCTGTCTCTTTACAATAGTTCTTTATACCACTTTTGTAATTCTTCTGTGAGTTTGAAATAAAGTATCAAAATAAAATGTTGAAAAGATAACTTTTAAAACAGTAAATTTAGCTTATGGAAAATAAAGTTGGCGAATGAATATACAATATCAGATTGCAATTTTTTAAACCATGATTATATTTCTATTGGAAAGAAAACAACTAGATTTAAAATACAAACTGAAAAATAGAGTTGTTGACAGTAATATTCTTGGTGACTTTTTGTCTTTCTCCTTTTCTCCATTTCCCAAATTATTACAAGTTAGCATGTTCTGCTTTTCCAGTGGAAACAGAAAATTTCAGTCAGAAGTGCAGTGGCTCACACCTATAATCTCAGCCCTATGGGAGACTGAGGCAGGAGGATCACTTGAGGCTGAGAGTTTGATACCAGACTGAGCAACAGAGTGAGATCTCATCTCTACACAAAAACAAACAAACAAAAGTTAGGTGTGGTGGTGCACACATGTGGTCCTAGCTACTCAGGAGGCTGTAGTGGATGGAGGATCACTTGACCCCAGGAGTTCGAGGGTGCAGTGAGCTGTGATGATGCCATTGCACTTCAGCTGGGTAACAGAGCGAGACTCTCTCTCTAAAAAAAAATCGTATAAAATTTCAAAAACATCCTTAGTGTTTTTGTGTATCATCTTTGATTTAATTATGTGCACCTGGAATGGCAGGGAACGTGATGGGCTGGGAGTTCTTTTTCTACACAGCCACAACTGCCACCAGTGTTTTGAAAAGGCTTCTATAACCCTAACCCTATTGCTTTTCTTTTTTCTCTTCTCACTGTTTTAAATGTTTCTTATATTATTAATAGTGGTTCTTTATCGTCTACATGTACTACCAAGTATTTCCTTTCAGTTTATAATTTGTCTTTTAACGTTGCTAATGGTGATCTTGCCATACAAAAGTACTCTATTATTTGTTTTTTTAATTAAATGTATAGATTATTCTTTTATTATCCTTATATTTTTCAGTGTTATACTGGGAGAGAGAGAGGGAGGGAGAGAGGAACAGAGGAGTTTCAAACTTGGCTTCCAGAGTCAGATAGAAAATGTTTCTGAATGCCAGCTCTGCCTAGCACTGTAGCCACTGTAATTGTGAGTGAATGAGTTAACCCTAAGCTTTGGTGCCACTCTCTATAAACTGAGAATCATATAAGAGCCTTCTGAATTTGATGATATCCTTGGTATGGAACTGGGTACTTGGCAGAAATAAAAAAAATTACACCTTTTTTTATCCATCTCTTTTAGTAATGCAAAACACTATGTGTGTTTATATAATTCATGTTATATAAATGTATCAAGGCCCATATCCTATACCACAGAATAAACAAGAAGAGATTTTTCACCTCACTAAACAGATCCGTAGCAAGATCTTCTTAAATGGTAAACCACTACAGTAGATTGACTTTTTATTAATAAGTAAATTCCAAGCCAGTTTTAATAAACATTAAACCAATATATATAAAGAGGACCCAGCAATGAATATTTTTAAAGATGAAGATTATACAAATCATATTTGCATAATGTCATCCCTTCTTAATAATGCTAAGGCAGCTAAACATCTTATGATTTGTATCAGTGCTGTGCCTTCTGGAATGTAATCAGCTGCAGAATGGCAAAGGATATATTTAACTTGCTTCTTTCTTGACACGTATTTGGATGTTGATGTCAACAATCCAACTTGTTTGTTTCCAGAATTACTCAAAACTAATCTTGTTAGGCAAGGATGCAATACAGAGAAAAAAATATATATTTTTGTGTGTGTGTGCTGCTATCTACTTCTCCTGTGAGCTCCAGGATGACACAGTCACATTATTTTCATTAGAGAGCTATGGACCAGGCTGTTCCAAGCTAGAGGCAGGAGAATAACCATCCTGTGGTTCAGAAAGCCTGGGCAGAGGAACTGTTTAGGATCAAGAGGACAAAGATAATGAAAAGTGCCTCACCTGGATATGGTATGGTTGGTGATAAGAGTGAAAGCAGTTCTAAGAAACATGCTCTTGACTTTAAAAAGGGAGGATACTATTATAACGTTGCCATTAGGTGAATGTAGGGGTTTTTCCTGTTCACTCAGCAGAAACAGAAATAGTATAAGAATATCTGCCCTGTTCTTAACCCTTTACCTCCAAGCTCTACCTGTGAGGAGTCTGCATTTTCCATAGATGAAAAGGCATTCCACATGTCTGAGTGTGAAAAGATGCTTTGGGGAAAACAAAACACTGATGGGGAATTTAGAGGGTTGAGGAAACAATGAAAAAAAAAAAAAAAACCGTAAAAGGTCAATTGATTCAATCAATTGATCCAAACAGTCTGGCTGCGAGGGCTGGCCGGCCCCTGAGTGCTAAGATAGTGCAGAAGCCTTCACAAAGTGCAGGGTTAAGGCATGCTGGAAATGATTCATCAGGAAAGCAGGTCCTCTAACTGCAGCTTAGTGCATTTATCTCAACACAACAACCTCATTAGGAAAATCGCCTCTGTCCTTTGCCCTAGTGATTCTTCAGGCAAAGACTTTCTTTTAGGGAGATGATTGATAACATTGGTTCTTTGAAGATAAAGTAATTTCTTGAAGAGCCTACTGTTTTAGGAAGTAAAAATTTCTTAGAGATTTGCATGCATATCTTATACTGCCTAAAGAAAAAGACTTAGTGGCAAATCTGTAGGCATGTGTGAACTAAATGAATGGGACACACACACACACACACACACACACACACACACACACACGATGCATTTATTTATTTTTTCCCCCAAAGGCTAGAGGTTCTCTATTTCTGGAATGCAGAGTATTTTATCTGTTCATATTTGCATAGAGACCAGTTCCACCTAGTATGGACCATGAAGCCCTAGCTTAATGTTTTCCTATCTTCTCTTCTGAGTTTTAATCACATTTTCATACCTTTACCTGCTTTACTTTCGATTACCAAGTGGGGCATGAAAGAATTTACTAATTCTCTGTAAAATGGTATTAAGTCTATTTCTGTGTGCATTTGAGTGTGAGATTGGTTATGTATAAGGTTCACCTAAACTCCTGGCAAGTTCAAAAGGCTACCTAGAGCCATAAGCTTAAAGTGATGCTATTAATTTTGCATCTTTATTATTGCTTTTATGTGATTTTCAAGGTTATTTCAAGGTTGTGGTAAATTGTTACTTTTGTCATAGTGCTTGTAATTCTGCAAGGACAAAATATGAAAATGTAAAAGAAAAATAAATGGGAGAGGTTAGGAAAATGTATATAATAATGGTATATTTAGGTGAAGAAAATGTAGGTTGCTGATTTACTTTTAAAAATCCATTGAATTTTTATTTGTAATATTACCACATATATCAAAGGTATACTTTTTATTTTCTCAAATTTTAGTATTTAAAAAAAAACCTTGTATTACATTTATTGTTGACAAAGTGTGAATGAGTAATGTAACAATTACAATGGAAATTCAAAAGTTCTAACTAAAAAAAGTCAAAATATCTAAAGTATCTATAATATTTTATGTGGTTCGTAATGTACAAAACAGGACTATTCATAGCCTGACCTCTAGTGTTAACAGAAAATAAGTGTGAAGTTCAACAATATTAGACCAAAAAAAAAGATCAAAAGGAAATACATAATAATATTTTGTCATAATGAGATAATTCATTTTTAATGAGTTAAACTGCAAGCACAGAAGAATGAATCAAAGGGTGTTCAGAGATTATTTAACATTTTTATTTCTTAGAATGGAAATCTGAGGCTGACAGTTTTTAGGATCATAGAATTATTCTGAATTTGTTTACAAAGCTGTGCTTCAGTTTTTCACCTTCTCCGTTGGCCAAAAGTCAGTTTTACAACTGTGGGAAGACAATTTAGGCTTAAAAATAAAATTTTTTTTTTTTGAGTCGACATCTGATTCTGTCACTCAGTTGGCGTGCAGTGGCATGATCTTGGCTCATTGCAGCCTCAAACTCCTGGGCTCAAGTGATCCTCCTGCCTTGGACTCCCAGATTCCCAGGATTAATAGGTATGAGCCACCCCATGAGGCCTTAATTTTACCTGTTAATTCCTATCATCACCATCCGCTGAGCACTGCTGCCACTAAGACGTGAATACACTTCTTATCACGTGTGAATACACTTCATACTTTGCCTGAAGTTGTCAGGCAATTTCAAGTTACTCAAACAAAGGGTACCACAGAAAGAGCTTGGGGAAAAAAATTATTCTTTATTAACCCAGTCCAAATTTAGAGTTGTCTGACTTTTCTTCAATCAACCACACCAACCTCTTGTAATTATCCATTTACAAGACATTCCTAAATATAGCTTCTTATAATTCAAGCAACTCAAGGGTTTCGCTCTTTTTTGTAGTAGGAAGAAATCCTTTCCTATAGCAGAAGCCTCTGAAGTTTTGCATGGAGAATTTCACCTTGTGAAATTATCAGTCAGGGGATTAATTTTTATCCACAAGTTTATCTTATATGTCCTTGGCAGATAAAGAAAAGAGGAATTGTGAATTATTTACTTACTGTTAAGATCTGGGGTGTCTTGTTCTTCTGTTCTCCTTTGTCCTTATACATTATCCTTGTTTTAATTCCCCAAATCTGCACTATTAATTTTTTTTCTTATTTACAAAGTTTTTCACTTCTTTTGATTTTGAACACAGTTTAAAAGCTTTTCCAGTGGTGATTGTCTAACTTTCGGTGTTATATAACTTACCTTTGCTTCCTATTACAAAACTAATAAAGACATTTTCTTCCTAAGCTGGAAAATTGTCCCCAGGGTATTCTGATGTTCGCTTAATGAGATATAATCTACAGCTAATTTTTTAAACAGAAGTTTAAGTAGCTCACGTTCCAATTACCACTCAATTTCTTACTTTGGGAATATTAATAAGCTGATTAAAAAGGTCATGCTTAGAGGTAGACTAATTATTACTGGTTTTAAAATAACACAATTCTGTTCCTTAAATGTTTGTTCTCTTGCCTCTTAGTATACTGATTGAAGCATTTGAATGCAAAAGTCCTTTTAAAGATGTTGTCAAAACAAACTTGCAATAAAACTGAAAAAATTTTGATGGAGCAGTTGCCAATGATGTATGCTGTATGTAAAATCTAATTTTTCCTCTGTTTAGAAGTTTGATGGAATTAAGGAAACATCATGGGTGACAAAAATAATGATAGTTTCTGAGTGAATACTAACTCTCATGCTGCAAACTATGGTGGACTCAGACACTCTGTTTTTACAGATGCCTGACTGTCACCTCTTCTACCTAGCTCTCCAGAGCTCCCTGCTTCCTGCATGTTTTCCAAAAATGGGGCCTAATAAACTAATTACTCTATGAACTCATCTAATAATATTCTGATAAATTTCCCATATAATTTAATACTCATTAAATACTATTATTAATTAAATACTATTTAATATGAATGTTGTTTGCATTTATTTATTTATTTTTTTGCTTTTTTTATTACATTTTAGGTTTTGGTGTACATGTGAAGAACATGCAAGATTGTTGCATAGGTACACACATGGCAGTGTGATTTGCTGCCTTCCTCTCCATCACCTGTATCTGATATTTCTCCCCATGCTCTCTCTCCCCAACCCCCCACCCCCTGCTGTCCCTCCCCTATTTCCCCCCAACAGACCCCAGTGTGTGATGCTTCCCTCCCTGTGTCCATGTGTTCTCATTGTTCAACACCCACCTATGAGTGAGAACATGCAGTGTTTGATTCTCTGTTCTTGTGTCAGTTTGCTGAGAATGATGGTTTCCAGGTTCATCCATGTCCCTACAAAGGACACAAACTCATCATTTTTGATGGCTGCATAGTATTCCATGGTGTATATGTGCCACATTTTCCCTGTCCAGTCTGTCATCGATGGGCATTTGGGTTGGTTCCAGGTCTTTGCTATTGTAAACAGTGCTGCAATGAACATTCATGTGCATGTGTCCTTATAATAGAATGATTTATATTCCTTTGGATGTATACTCAGTAATGGGATTGCTGGGTCAAATGGAATTTCTATTTCTAGGTCCTTGAGGAATCGCCACACTGTCTTCCACAATGGTTGAACTAATTTACACTCCCACCAGCAGTGTAAAAGTGTTCCTATTTCTCCACATCCTCTCCAGCATCTGTTGTCTCCAGATTTTTTAATGATCGCCATTCTAACTGGTGTGAGATGGTATCTCTATGCAGTTTTGATTTGCATTTCTCTAATGACCAGTGATGATGAACATTTTTTCATATGTTTGTTGTCCTCATGTATGTCTTCTTTTGTAAAGTGTCTGTTCATATCCTTCACCCACTTTTGAATGGGCTTTTTTGTTTTTTTCTTTTAAATCTGTTTTAGTTCTTTGTAGATTCTGGATATTAGCCCTTTGTCAGATGGGTAGAGTGCAAAAATTTTTTCCCATTCTGTTGGTTGCCTATTCACTCTAATGACTGTTTCTTTTGCTGTCCAGAAGCCGTGGAGTTTGATTAGGTCCCATTTGTCTATTTTGACTTTTGTTGCCAATGTTTTTGGTGTTTTGGTCATGAAGTCCTTGCCTATGCCTGTGTCCTGAATGGTTTTGCTTAGGTTTTCTTCTAGGGTTTTTATGGTGTTAGGTCTTATGTTTAAGTCTTTATTCATCTGGAGTTAATTTTAGTGTAAGATGTCAGGTAGGGGTCCAGTTTCTGCTTTCTGCACATGGCTAGCCAGTTTTCCCAACACCATTTATTAAACAAGGACTCCTTTCCCCATTGTTTGTTTTTGTCAGGTTTGTCAAAGATCAGATGGTTGCAGATGTGTGGTGGTGCCTCTGGGGCCTCTGTTCTGTTCCATTGGTCTATATCTCTGTTTTGGTACCAGTCCCATGCTGTTTTGATTACTGTAGTCTTGTAGTATAGTTTGAAGTCCGGTCGTCTGGTGCCTCCCGCTTTGTTCTTTTTGCTTAGAATTGACTTGGCTATGCAGGTTCTCTTTTGGTTCCATATGAAGTTTAAGGTGGTTTTTTCTAGTTCTGTGAAGAAGGTCATTGGTAGCTTGATGGGGATAGCGTTGAATCTGTAAATTACTTTAGGCAGTATGGCCATTTTCACGATATTGGTTCTTCCTAACCATGAACATGGAATGTTTCTCCATCTATTTGTGTTCTCTCTTACTTCATTGAGCTGTGGTTTGTAGTTCTCCTTGAAGAGGTCCTTTACATTCCTTGTTAGTTTGTTGTTTGCATTTATAAACCCTAACTGACTCAGGTTAACAATAGTACAGGTAAAAAACCCATTAGTTAAAAAAAGAGAAAGCTGCAATTTATTCTAGGCAAAAAAAAATAAGGCAGTTGGCAGTGACAATTCCCATCCATCAACCTGGGGAGGAATCTAGCACTCTGTGGAAAGAGGCAACTATATTAGTTAATTAAATTCCCTCTTGTGCTCCTCCAAAATCTAGATTCTATTTATGGTAATGCTTTGGAAGACTGCAATGTTTCTGCCATAAAAACTAAGAAATGTTCCATACTCCAGAGTAACAAATGCGAAGTCAAAGCCATGAGTCAATTGAGCATGAATTTCCTGGAAGCAAATCAAAACTAAAAAATAAAATTTTAGGTCTTGGGAATGAATGTCTGTCTTGAACAACCACAGTAAATGGTTTCAGTTCTGTCTCAGTTCCCAGTCCTGAAATAGTTAACATACAAGAACTTGAAAGAAGGAAGACAGACTGGGCTCAAGAATGAACCTTGCAATGTGTTCATTATGTGTGATGACCTGTGAAGCTTTCTCTAGCCATACTCAAAGGGCTCTAAGGCCAGCTACTAGGGTAATCCTTCAATGGAATAAAAATATCAAATCCTTTAAGAACTATCAGGCACCATGTCTCACCTAATTCCTGGAACCCCCAAACACTGCTGAATATCACCAATCTTATTTGGGGCTTATGGGCATCAGGAGAAAGCTAGAGTTTTCACATTAGCCTTCTTCAAAAGCTAAAGGGCTTCCATCCCATTTTATGGTTGTTTTCACAGCTCCTGAGCGTATATCTGGAATTAACATCTTTAGGGGCAGGCAGCATCTCTACATTGTTGTCTCTGCTGATAAGACCAAAGGTGTAGAGAAGCAGTGGGAGGTCTCCCTATCTACCAAACAGCAGCACAGCATGCGACTCTGTTTCAGGGGATACTGTAGGGACGAGGAAAACCCTCAAAGACTCAGAAGATTTAGGGGTGGTAATTTCTCTCACATCCTCACTTAATTATACAATTTAACTGATGAAAAGTGAAGGGGACCTAAAGTAGCAAACACTTTTGATCTTTGTTTACCTGGAAAATCTGCCCCCTTTGCCTTGATTCTTGGGAGGTAATTTCTCTGCACATTAAATTCAAGGTTCACAGCCACATTTTTTTTTTCCTTTTAGCATGCCAGGGATATTCTTTTTTCTTTCAACTGCTGTGGATGCCTTAGAGAAGCTATTTGTTAGTCTAAAGGCTGTTACTTTGGTTATCTTTTTTGATTTTCTACAGTTTCACTAAGAGTCTTGGTATGTATTTCTTTTTATTTACCTTGCTTGGGCTTCACTGGGATTTTGAATGTAAGGATTGAGATCTTTCATCAGTTCTGGAACATTCTAAGCCATTATCTTTTGTAATATTACTTCTGCCTCATTCATTCTTTTCTCTTCTGCAGAAGCTCATGTTTAGACCTTCTCACTCTGCCTGTTAGCTTGTTAACCTATTCTTTATTTTAGATATTTTTGTCTCTTTATCCTTTATTCTCATTAGCTTCTGATCTGTCTTGAGATTTTGATTTCTCACTGATTTTTTGTCAGCTCTATCTAGGTTGCTCTTAACATGTTCATTGAATCCTTCATTTTAGTTAATTTATTTTTTAAAAGACTTCATTTTACATTTACAGAATAATTGAAAAACTAGTGAGAGAATCCCCAGATACCTCACACCCAGTTTCTTCTACTACTGACATTTACATTCCTAAGTACCAGTGACTTAATGAACCAACATTGACACATTATTATCAACTGAAGATCATGGTTTACTCAGGTTTCCTTACATTTTACCTACTGTCTTTTTTCTGTTCCAGGATGCCATCCAGGTTACCACCTTACATTTAGTTGTCATATCTCTTTAGGCTCCTCGTGGCTGTCATGATTAATTTGTTTTTTCTTCTTTTTAATAACCTTCGAGTTTTGATTTTTCTCTTTCTTCTAAAGACTTTGCAAGTTTTAAATCTCATATATCCAATCAATCTCTTTGTAACTTCTTATTGTTGTTTTCTTTTCATTCATTTCTATTGGTTCTAGTTGCTGGTTTTCATCATTCTACTGTGGTCTGAATATGTCCCCCAAACTTAATGTGTTGGAAACAATCCTTAATGCAACAGTATTGAGAGTTGGGGCCTTTTGGAAGGTATGTAAGTCAAGAGGACTTCACCCTCAAGAATGGATTAATGCTGCTGTAAAACGGCTTGATACAAGGAGTTTGGGCTCTCTTGCCCTTTCATCCCTTCTGCTGCCTGAGAACACAGCACTCCTTCCTGCTGGAGGAGGCAGTAACAAGGCATCATTTTTTGATCTTGGACTTCCAGCCTCCAGAATTGTGAAAATGACTTTCTTTATACATTGCTTCATCTTGGGTGTCTTTATACAGCAGTATAGATAGTCTAAGATACATTTCTTTTATGAAACAGGAGACTCCCTTCAGCTTTGATTCTTGACAACTTCAGTATACATGTGGCTGATCCTTCCCAGACACAGGACTCTCAGTTGCTTGATCTGCTCTCCACAGGACCTTTTCCACCCACTGTATCTTAGGCACTCAGTCTCATGGATATGGGGAACTTGTCATTATTAAGCACTATAGAACAGAATGGCAGCTTCTGCTCAACTCCTAATCTGTGGCACTATATGAGGACTATCAGCTTCCCTGGTCATCAATAGAAACCTGTGCAACATCAGCCCAAGACTAAGTGCCCTAAGCCATTGAGAATCTAGACTGGATTAATCAACTCCCTTGACTTGGAACATAAAAGATGGAGCCACTGGGTACCTTTTCTTCTTAATAGAAGGAACCAGAAAAAAGATGTGATTAAGACTGTTTGTACCATTTATACCTTTGCTATCTTAATGTGAACTATAAAATCCATAAACTTTCTAATGTGCAACATATACTCTGCAACCACTAAAAATAAACCAAGAAGCTGAAAATAAAAATAAAGAGGAATGAAAATTTTCATGTTGCCAATGAAGAATCCGCATTACTAATGAAGATTCCCATGTTACTAAAAATAATTTTTTAACAAAGTAACAGCTCCCAGTAAAATCAGCTCTTGCAAAGTAGTGATTTGAATTTACTTTTTGAATGCAACTTAAATGATATTGACTGGGTTAGTGCATTCAAAGTAGGGTTATGAGTATCTAGGTTATTTTAATTTTAATTTTAATTCTGAATGTAAGTCATTGTCAAAATGCAAGGGATTTTGTTTATCCTAGCAAAAGAACACTATTTGCTAATTATAGGCTTAATGTTAAATTATGTCCTTTTTCTCTGCAGCAGCAAAGTAATCAGATAAGAATGTCATGCTTTTATTAAGCATTTGCATTAGGACTGTCTAATTACACCAGGATTTGTTTGGTTAGCACTGGCAGATGTTCTGAAAGGCTGTGGAGAAGGCAGTTGTGGTTTTGCAGGCCATGGACATCCGCTTAGGACCACCCAGCATCAGTATAGGGCAATGCTCATAGAGACTGAGGCATGTGCTGGGTGTCTCTCAGTGTAATTCCTTACAATAGATCATCTGAACACTTTCAGTGAAGGTATTTGTTCTTCATCTGCCTCAGGAAGATACTGTAAGAACTCACACAGGATTCTGAAAATTTTGTGCATTCTACAATTAAGTACTATGAAAACAGAAAGTTATTTAAGTTATTGTAATCAGCATCTAAAAACTGTCCACATAGATTTCCTTTATGCCAACGAACTGCACAATTCCTTGGCCCTTTATATGAACACAAAAAGATGATGTTTTAGATGCTGAGATTTTGCTGTTGTAAGCCCTGATGGTGGAACAGAAGGCACTTTAGTAGTCACGGTCACTCATGAAGGAGTGAAGCTGGCTTTCTTTTCCTTTTTTTTCCATTTCATTATGCCATGCTTGAAGGGTTAATCATGGGCCAGACAAACAAAAGAAGGGAGAATTTGGGTTGTTATGTAACATAGTACACACACACAAAAAAAAGGTTCCAGTCCAGATTTAGTCTGGCTCATTTTCAGCTGCCCTGCCTGAGGCTTAAGATTCCTGAATAGTAAGCTTCTTTGTCGGGGGCAGGGCATCCCTCTAGGCTTCCAGAATTTCCTCTGCTCAGAATCCACTTCCTCTCATCCATTTTCCTAAGAGCTGTACCTCTGATTCATACCTGGATCCTCCCTCTCTGTCTAGCTTCTCTGACAGATAAACCGGCTGGATGATCTGCCTGATTTATATGGAAAATTCTTGCCCATGACCCTACTACGTGGGTCACACCCTCTGGATTCCATGTAACACAGTCTGTGGAGGACTGACCCCCTTCTCCTACACCCACTTTGCACTGAACCTAACCAGATTCCTAAAACGCAAAGGGCCCAGGGATCTGCACTTTGGGGAAGGAGGTTCAGTTAATACCTATATGTAGAAATATTTCACTGTGGGACTTTCAGAGGAAAACTTTCTTGATAATAGTTGGATTAACATTCTGCAACACTGCTTTAAACCCAAAGCCCATCCTCTTCTCTTAGCCCCTTTAGAGCCTTTCGTGCCATATGCAGAGGGATCATTCTTGGCCTTTCTATCAGAAAATGCTTAGAGTCAACATCAAAGAGGATCTTTACAATTGGTTTGTTGTGGTGGTGGTCTTAATTTATCATTCTATAAATAGCTTCCTCCTTTGCTTGGTTCTGTGGTCATCTTTACAATCAGAAAGCTCTTCAATCTTGTTTTGTGCCTTACGTGGTTTCTTTGTGTTCCCATTAATTTTCTAGGTGGTATGGAATTAACAGGCATTTCAAGCGCCTTCTCATGGGAACAGCTGCTTTCTGTTTGGGGTCCAAGTTCCAAAGTCATCCCAGTCAACTTCCTTTACAGCAGCTGCAGCTGAGGTGGATTTCTGCTCGATCCATTTTATGACTGCAATGTTTACAGCTGCTATGCCCGGGACAGCACGGCTTTGCAGGTGGCTGCCGTGGCCACTGACTCATGCCATCTGTTCTTCCTGGTCACCTGCTTTGCCTATAGGCTGTGGGCCCTTTCCTGAATGCTTGATAGTATAATGAGATTGGAATGCAGCCTTGGACTCAACCGCTAACATTTTCATGTGGTCTCAAAGACTGACTATTGCTCTACTGAGAAGGGATAAAGGCTGAGAAACTTTCCTGGGAAAAATAAGTGTGGCAATAATCTAACTATAAAGAAACTACACCTCTGCGCCAATGGCACAGACACATGGGAGGGGCATGGCTTGACTTCCGCTATGCCTTGGTCTACTGGGTACACTTCGATTAATTTTTCATCCTGTTACCAATATACTCAATGATTCTTAGGAAGAAACCAACAGGTGTATTTTATAAGGATGATTTAAATATAAACATTATATTTCCTTGACTCTAGAATTCTGTTGTATTCTATAAAGTTAATATTTCTGGTAAAGTTCTCAATAAGAGTCCTGACACTAGAACAAACCAAATTTTTAAAAATATAAAAGAGAAAAATGAGAGAAGCAACATGCTCTCTGCTATGAGTTGAATTGTGTCCCCTGAACAAAAATATGTTGGTGTCCTAATCCTCTAAACCTTTAAATATGACTTTATTTCGAAATATGGTCATTGCAGATGTAGCTTGTTAAAATGAGATAATCCTTGAGTAGGATGGGCCAGGAATTCAATATGACTGGTGTCCTTATAAAAAGCCAGCTGTGTGAAGAGAAGGACATGGTAGAATGCCATGTGGAGAACAAAGGTTGAGATTGAAGTGGTGCACCTTGCAGTCCAGGAAGACAAAGGTTGCAAGCAAAAAAAAAAAAAAAAAAAAAAAAAATCAGAAGGCAGCGTGAGGCAAGGGAGCATTTCATTTCCCTATAGGGTTTAGAGGAAGCATGGTCCAGCCAGCATCTCCATCTTGAACTTCTACTCTCCAGAACAATGAGACAAAAAAATTGCCATTGTTTTAACCCAACCAGTCTGTGGAACTTTGGTAACCCTAGGAAAAGAATACACTCTCCTCTTCCCCAGGCCCAAAGCCAAGCCAGAACAAGTGCTATTGCAGTCAGTAGTCACTGCCTGCATCCTCATGATCACCAATGCAGCTTCCCGGAGTTGACCTCAGGGAAGCAGCCCTGAAGCAGGGGGAAGAGGGAGGGCAGTTCAGCAAAAAACCCACAGCAAATAGTCACAAAGGTACAAAGGAACAGCATTGCTCCCATCCTCCAGGAGTTCCGTATTTGCTCTGAAACCAAGGCTAGAAAAAAATACAAAGGGTAGGATTGTAGAGTCAAACAGATCTGGGTTCTAATCTGGTCTCTGCCACTTTCTGGCTTCTGATCTTCGGTATAGTCCAGAATCATTTTGGTCCTCAGTATCTTCATATTTCAAATGTGGTGGTTGATAATATTTATCTTTCAATGTTGTTATAGAATTTGTATATATGCAAATATATGCAAATTAGCCAAAATTGCTCTTACAGTAACTATAAAGAGTTCAAATCATTTGTAATTTATGAAACCAAATGTATCCATTAACATTGATCTATAGCTTTGTTGAAATGATTCTCTCTGCCTGCCTGAAGCTTTATTCTGAACTATCTGCCTCTCTTTCCCCATAATTATTAATAGCCCATTTTCCCCTACAACAATACCTAGGTGTTACCTAGGTCTTTTCAGTTTTGACCTGGATTTTTGTCCAGGGATCTGTTCTAGACTGGACTCTGCTTATGCTGAAGCCAGCTACAAAGGTCATGAGAAATCCCCCAAAATTGAGAGATTATAGGACTTTCTGAAGTTTTCTGTTCTATAAAAGAACCTCTCTGGGATCCCCTTCCACAACAGCATGGGAGCTCTCTCTACTTCTCTTTCTCCCTTTACCTAACTCTTTGGATTGAATATTTACTTGAATTGTAAGCTCACCACACCACCAGGACCCCTTCCCCATTCTAGGGGCAAAGAGAGGCCAAGAACCTCGGGCACATCAAAATGGCAGGGAGCCGAGCCCCATCCCATCCCACGACCAGTTACAGTATTACAGGTGTGAGCCACCACGCCTGGCCTCATGAATATTCTTATAAAGCTCATAGTATGCTCTGGAGGAAAAAACTTGCATTTGGTGCCCAACTAAGGTCAGAGATGTTTTCTAAGATTGGACCCCGTAGAAGGATGCTTCGTGAGTCCTGCAGGCCCCAACCCTTCCAAGGAGGACACTCCTGGCAGAGGTTCTGAGGTCTAATATTAAGTCCTCCTTAGAATTTCCTCTTGCAGTTGCAATGCTGTTTTGGCCCCAACATTGTTTGGAATCTGGAGTTTGCTGTTGCATGGGAAAGTAGAATGGTGTTGCATATATCCAGGCTTTTGTGCAGTGGTTCTAAACAGGGGGCCTGGTGAACATATGATGCTCTTTTTTGGTACAGTTAGGCCTCAGTGTTCTCTGGAATCTGGGGAGGTTTGGCCTTTAAAAATCAAACTGCCAAGGAGAGTGCTTTACCCAAAATTTTGGTTCACAGCTTTCACTGGATTATCTATTAGAGCAAGCAAAACCAGCAAGCCTGTATTACTATCTCATGGCTAAGGTTCCAAGCTATTGGATCTTCATTTATATGTGTGTATACATGTCTAGATGAGTTTATTTGTATGTACACTTGTTATATGTTGTGTGTACCAAATTGGCTTATAAGTAAAAGAGTAAATTAAATAAGTCTAAGCAATTTTCAAGTTCAGGTGGCTTAAAGTATAACTTTACTAAATAAGCTAGCTTTAAAATTATTGGTGGATTAAAAACACAAATATCTTCGGAATTGCCAGCATACATTTTGTCTGAATTTTATGTTTATCTTGGCTAGATATTTTTAAATGTCAGTGTTAATTCAGGCTGTGAGCTGCTTGGGGCGAGACTGCCTCCCATTCTATTCAAAGTCTCACTAAGATAAATGCATATCTGATTGCTTCCTTTGGAAAGGCTAATCAGAAACTCAAAAGAATGCAACCATTTGTCACCCACCTATGATATGAAAGTCCCCAACACCCTCATTGCCTCAAGTTGTACCACCTTTCTGGACCAAACCAATGTTCATTTTACATAGGTTGATTGATGTCCCATGTCTCCTTTGTTAAAAGTAAAAATTAAGTACAGTGAATGGGATAAATGTTTTAGGTAAACTATTTGTGTAAATTAAAATCTTAAAGATATTTTTAATGTTCATTTAGTAGCTGGGTCATTTCCAATTACAAAAGGGTTGTAATATGGGGAAGTATGTTTCTAAACTTGTGGAGTTGTTCTTATGTATAAATACACATATCTAATTAATAGTTCAGGATGTCTTGCTTTTTAGGTTTCATAGAAATTTTAGCTTACTAAGGTTAAAATTCTAGTTAACATGTAATTCTGTATACAAAATGTGCTGAAAAGGGTTATGTTATTAGCAGAAAATAAAATATTTTTGTCCAATTATGTTATTTAAAAGTTAGCTCAGGGCCAGGCACAATGGCTCACACCTGTAATCCCAGCATCTGGGGAGGCTGAGGTGGGTGGATCACCTGAGGTCAGGAGTTTGAGACCAGCCTGACCAACATGATGAAAACCCATCTCTACTAAAAATACAAAAATTAGCCAGGCATGGTGGCATGCACCTGCAGTCCCAGCTACTTGGGAGGCTGAGGCAGGAGAATCACTTAAACCCAGGAGGCAGAAGTTGCAGTGATCCAAGAGCATGCTACTGCACTCAGCCTGGGCAACAGGGCGAGACTCAGTCTCAAATTAGAAAAAAAAAAAAATCTGTAATCCCAGCAGTTTGGGAGGCCAAGGCATGTGGATCATGAGGTCAGGAGATCAAGACCATCCTGGCCAACATGGTGAAACCCTATCTCTACTAAAATTACAAAAAATTAGCCAGAGTTAAATTACTCTAAATCAAATTGACTTAACAGAAATTTATAGAACATTATTTCATTGAATTGCTGCATAATATACATTTTTCTCATCAATATATGGAGCATTATTCAGGGCAGACCATATTTTAGACCACAAAACAATCTCAACAAATTTAAAGCAGTAAAAATTATATCAAGTATCTTTTCTTACCATACCAGAATAAAACTAGAAATTAATAACAAAAGAAATTTTGGAAACTGTGCAAATACATGGAAATTAAACAAAATGTTCCTCAATGACCAATGGTCAATTAAAAAATTAAAAAGAAAAGTAAAAATTTTCTTGAAACAATGAAAATCAAAACACAACATACCAGAACCTATTGGATACTGCAACAGCAGTATTAAAAGGGAATTTTATAGCAATTAATGACTAGGTTATAAAAATAGAAAGACTTCTAATAAAAAATCTAATGCTGCACCTCAAAGAAAAATTAAAACAAGCCCAGACCACCATAACTAGTCGAAGGCAAGAAATAATAAAGATCAGAACAGGAATAAAAGAAATTGTGACTAAAAAAAGATACAAAAGATCAAAGAAACAAAATGTTGGTTTCTTTGAAAAGATAAAATTGACAAATTTTAGCTAGACTAGTTAAGAAATAAAACAGAAAACTCATATTAATACAATCCGAAATAAAAAAGAAAACATTACAACTGATACTAAAGAAATGCAAGGGAGACTACTATGAACAACTATACATTAACAAATTAGAAAACCTAGAAGAAATAAATAAATTCCTGGAAACACACAATCTACTAAGAGAGAGCAATGAAGAAATAGAAAACATGAACAAACTAATAACAAGTAACCAGATTAAAGTACCCGTAAAGTCACCCATGAAGAAAAGTCCAAAACCTGATGAATTCACTGCTGAATTCTACCAAACAGTTAAGGAAGAACTAATAGCAATTCTACTCAAACTATTTCATTCTCACACTGCTATAAAGACATACCTGAGACTAGGTAATTTATGAAGAAAAGAGATTTAATTGATTCAGTTCTGTAAGTTGTACAGAAAGCTTGGCTGACAAGGCCTTGGGAAACTTAACCTCATGGGGGAAGGTAAAGGGGAAGCAGGCTTGCCTTCACATGGGCCAGTGCAGGAGGAAGACAGTGAAGGGAACAGTGCTTTTAAACAATTAGATCTCCTGAGAACTCATTCACTATCACAAGAACAGCAAGGGGAAAGTCCACCCCTATGATCAAATCACCTCCCACCAGGGTCACCTTCAATACTGAGGTTTATGATTCGACATGAGATTTGGATGGGGACATGGAGCCAAAACATATCAACATCCAAATTGTAAAGTAAAAGTCAAATTAGCCTTTTTTGCAGATGACAGCATACTATCTTGGGAAAACCCTAAACTCTACCAAAAATCTCTCAGAATTCATAAACAAATTCAGTAAAGTTACAGGATACAAAATCAACATTAAAATTATTAAAACTCAGTCACATTTATATATGCTAACAGCAATCAATCTGAAAAAGGATTCAAGAAAACAATCCTGTTTGCAATGCCAAAAAAAAAAAAAAAATCCTAGAAATAAATTTAACCAAAGAAGTAAAAGATCTACAAGAAAAACTATACAACACTGATGAAAGAAATTGAAGAGAAAACAAAACAAAAAGGAAAGATATCCCATGCTCATTGATTGGAAGCATTAATATTGTTAAAATATTTATAATACCCACAGCAATCTCCATTTCTGTGACATTCTTCACAGAAACAGAAAAAAAAAGTTCAGCTAGGTTGCAGGAAACATCAACATACAAAATCAATTGTTTCTATATACTGGCAATAAAATGTTAGAAAATGAACTGAGGAATAATTTCATTTATGATAGCATTCAAAAGAATGAAATACTTTAAAAGGAATTTAACAAAAGTATAGCAAAACATTTTCCGAAAACTATATTTTGTGCAAAATATTAAAAATTACAAAAATAAAAAAGCATGTTCTTGGGTCAGAATAAGGTGTAATATTGATAGAATATCAATTCTCCTCTAGTTAATGAACAGATTCAATGCAATTCCTGTGAAAAGCTCAATACATTTTTGTGGGAAAATTTACAAGTTTACCTAAAATTTACATGGAAATGGAAAGGATTCAGATTAGCCAAAGTAATTTTGAAAAAATAGAACCAAGTTGGAGGACTTGCACTTTCTGATTTAGAAACTTACTACAAAGCTATCCTAATCAAGACGGTGTGTTTCTGTCATAAAAAGTGGAATAAAAATGAAAGTGAAGAAATAATTGTAACATTTATGTCCAGTTGAATTTCAACAAAGGAAACAAGGCAATTCAGTGAGAGAAAAGAATAGTTGAAAAACATATAGTGGTTGAACAAGTGGATATTGATGCACAAAAGAATGATTTTGGAGCCCTACTTTATAACATACACAAAAATTAACTCAAAGTGGATCATGGACTGAAATGTAAGAACTAAAACTGTAAATTTATTGGGATAAAATACAAGATTAAGTTTTCATTATTTCAAACTAGGCAATGATTTCTTAGATATGACATCAAAGCATATGAAAAAAAGATTGATAAACTATTGAAATTAAAACTTTTGTACTTCAAAGAATATCATTAAGAAAGTAAAAAAACAATCGACACAGAATAGAAGAAAATATTTGCAAATAAACTGTTTGATAAGGGCCTTATATAGAATATAAAAGAACTCTTCCAACTCAATTATAAAAATACAAGTAGGCTGGTCGCAGTGGCTCGTGTCTGTAATCCCAGCACTTTGGAAAGCCAAGTTGGGTGGATCATGAGGTCAGGAGATCAGGACCATCCTTGCCAACATAGTGTAAAGAAAATATACAAAAGAGCAATAAGCATATGAAAGGATGTTCAACATCATTAGCTATCAGAAAAATGCTAATCAAAACCCCAATGAGATACCGTATCACACCCACTAGGCTGGCTATAATTAATAAGACAGATAATAACAAGTGTTGACAAGGTTGTGAATAAAGAGTTACCTTCATACACTGCTGGTGGGTGAACACAATGGTGCAGCCACTTTGGAAAGTGGTCAGGAAGGTCCTCAAAAATTATTTTATGTATATTTATTGATTCTTGGGAATACAGCCTATCAGGAACACATGACATGCATTTGAGGGAGAAATTAACTCTGAAATGAAGCCATTCAATAAGCCTGCTGTGGTGGCAATTCAAAGAGCCACTTACAGTTCTTATGCAGATTCCAGGTGCAAATTCCTTTGGAATTTATTTTTGCTTAGTTATTTAGGAATACTAGGAAAGAAGATCAGTCTGCCTCTCTATCTTAAACTAATGCTAAGAAGAATGTTATGAATCATTTAAGAACTCCACCCCCAGAATTGTGCTCTTACCTCAATTTTCAGAAATTCTTCCATATCAATTTGTATGCCTCAGAATTATAAGCAGCTACACAGGCTTAGAAAAGATTAATAATTGACACAAAAGACTATATTCATTCGATTCCAGTATCTACTGCTGAATTATACTGTGTTCTAGTACTAGCAGCTTTCCACACCATATTGCCAATTTCCCCAAAGATGTTTGTTTAAACTTGTTGATACAATAAAATGAATTAAAGAATTCCAGTTATACTTAAAAAAAAACAGAAAAATTAAGTTACTGGAATGTCTCAGACCATAATTTAAAAACTATTAAAGTATTTATATGGCATGTATGACTTAGAACTGGGTAAAATGATGAAATGTATCCACTGCAGAGTTACATGCCACATATTTTCCCCAAATTTCGTAATGGGTATTTTTAAAGATGACAATCTCATGTCACTTGATGTTCAACTGATTTGGGCTACTTTTTTTTTTTTTTTTT
>PVKP010036839.1:0-22142 GCA_004027715.1 Plecturocebus donacophilus | reverse complement strand
GAGCCGAGGCGCCGGCAAAAAAGCCGCGCCAGCCGAAAGGGTCGCGCTGGCGACCCGTGGGGCTCCTCCGCTGGGAATGTCCTGGTCCGTGGGCAGCAAAAATGTATCGGTAAGTGTGGCGTCCACTGGCTCTCTGCGCTTTTACTGGGAGCTGCGATCCTGAGCTGCTAGTGATCCGCCATCTTGGATCTCTTTCATTATTCCGTTTTTCTACATTCTTACTGGCATTTCTAACTGCTATTTTTTTTTAAATTTATGCACCCAGAAAGGCATGCCATTTTAGTTTCAGTTGTATTTTCCTAATTGCCAGGAAAACGGAGCCACTTTTTCAATGTTTCATTACTTCATGTTTCTTCTTCTGCAAAATGCTTCTTCATGTTTCCATCATGTTATTTGATCTTTTTCTCCTAGAATTAAAACAAAAAATAGTTCTCTATTTCAGAAGGTAATCCATTGTTGATTACAAAAGATTCTTCTTCTGATGTAATTTTCATTCAATTTCATGTCTGTTGATAAATAGACCTTAATTTTTTATATTTCTTTCATTTAATTGTGCAATAGTCATGCCATTTATATTATTTAACTCAATCTCAAAGACATGCAACGTTATATAATAAAATGTTTCCTGCCCTATGACCCAGGCAGTAGAAGCCTGCCTGTTTGTTTTGTTTGTTTGTTTTGTTTTGTTTTGTTTTGAGACAGAGTCTCTTTCTATTGCCCAGGCTGGCATTCAGTGGTGCGATCTTGTTTCACTGCAACCTCTGCCTCCCAAGCTCAAGCGATTCTCCTGCCTCAGCTTCCTGAGTAGCTGGGATTACAGGCGCACACCACTACGCCCAGCTAATTTTTGTATTTTTAGTAGAGACGGGGTTTCACCATGTTGGTCAGGCTTGTCTCGAACTCCTGAAGTTGTAATCCGCCCACCTCAGCCTCCCAAAGTGCTGGGATTATAGACATGAGCCGCCATACCTGGTCCTGCCTACCTGTTTATACAACTTCCCTCCACCTCATCTCCAAAGGTAACAATTGTTATGAGTTTATTATATTCCCTTGAGGAATACTTTAATACATGTTAAACAAATTGCAGATGTATTCTTCCCTCCCCTTCCTTTTCTGCAAGTAGTAACATCATATACTCCATGGCTATGCACTTTCCTTTTTCACTGCCCGGTATATTTCAAATGTCTTTACACATGTACATAAAGTATCCCTCATCCTTTCTTATGGTTGTGTACTATTTCACTGTGTGAATATACCATATTTAATTAAGTAGTCTTTTATTGATGAAAATCTATGTGCTTTTCAATTTTTGTGCAATGAAATGTAGGTGTTACAATAACAGACCTTGGAGCTGGAGCACCTGATTGTTAATTCCAACCAATCATTTACTAAATACATCTAGGACAAGTTAATTAACTTTTCTGTTTCCTCATTTGTAAAATGTGGTAACAGTACCTACCAAATAGAGAAGTTACAATAAATTAGTGAGTTAAAGCTGTCGTGCTTAGAATGGGACTGTTCTATGACAAATACTAAATAAATATTAGATGCTCTCATTACAAACATTGTCTCAATGCCTTATCTTGTACATACCTCATCTCACAAATATATGTACTTGTGTTAAAATTTTTTAGAAGGTAACTTAGATTGCCTAGTCACATGTATATTAGTATTGATTTGTAATTCTGATATATTAAACATTACCCTCCATAGAGTTGTACCAGTCATGTCTCCTATTGAATTGTGTGAGTTTACAGTTCTTCAGAACCTTACTCACAGGCTGGATTATATATTTTTTTCAGTGCTGTAAGTGAAAATTTCAATCAGAATGAAGTTTTAGTTTCCATTCTCCGTATTTCTCCTGAGCTTCCCTTTTCAGTTGTATAATTTTAATTCTTTTTTTGGTGAAATATCTGCGTGTATTATTTATCAGCTTTTCTATTGGACTGCTTTTTAAAACAATTTGTGGAATGTGTCTTATGTTAGGAAGAATTACATTTTTTTGATAGGAGTCATACATCTCTTTTCATATGTGTTGTCTTTTGACCTTTAAATAATACTTTTCCCTTGCATTTTTTAATTTGTATTTTTAGGTAGTAAACTATACCTAAAAAAATAATGTCTTTTCTTATAACTCTAAGTTTTATATCATTATTAGAAAAGTCTTCTCACTCAGAGGTCATGAAACAACTCTTCAAAGTTTTCTTCTAATATGTTTGTGGTTTAATAACCACATTATCATTTTAAGTCATATTTATTGGGATATAATTAACATACAGTTAAATTCTTCCTATATGGGTGTGAAGGTCTAGGAATAATTTTTGGCAAGCAAAAAATAGTAATGAATTTCTTCTACCCACCTCCAGCCCTGGGCAATCCCTGATCTGTTTTCTATACTTAATAGTTTTGCCTTTTCCAGGATGTCATAGAAAAGGAATTATACAGTTAGGAGACTCGTGAACCTTTTTCATTCAGCATAATGCATTTGAGATTTATCCGTATTAAAACATGTAGCAATAATTTGTCTCTCTCTGTTTTCGTACAGTGTTTCGTAGTATGGCCACATTACAGTTTGTTTATCCACTCACCAGTTGAAAGACATTTTGGTTGCTTCCAGGTTTTGGTGAATGTAAATAAAGCCAATATAGAAATTCATGTTTTTTGTATGGGCATATGTTTTCATTTCTCTAGAGAATAGAAATATAATATCTGGGTCACATGGTAAGTATGTGTTTATAAGAGACTGCCAAACTGCTTTCTAAAATAGCTGTACCATTTTGCATTTCCATATTAACAGATAACATATACACATTTTTTATTTGAAGTTAATTTACTCCAGCCTATGGGTGAAATATGAGTCCAACTTTTGTATTCCAGATGGTTTTCCAATTGTCCCTTCAGAATTTATTGATAGACGTCTGTTCTCTACTGATTTGAAATACCGTCTTTATCATATTCTAAAGCTCCATATCTGTTTGCCTTTAATTTTGACTTATTATTCTGCTCCATTGATAGCTCAATATGATGGATAAAAAGTGATTCATGTTTCAGTACCATACTTTAAAAATTATTCAAGCTTTATATTTTAAAATACGGAAGGGCAAGTTTTCTTTTTTCTTTTCCTTCCTTTCTCACTCTCTCTTTTCTTTTCTTTTCTTTTTTCTTTTTCTCTGTGGCCCAGGCTGGAGTGAAGTGGCATGATCATGGCTCACTGTAGCCTAGACATCCTGAACATCTGGGGCTCAGGTAATCCTTCCACCTCAGCCTCCCAAGTAGCTGGCCTACAGGCAAGCACAACACGTCCAGCTAATTTTTGTATGTTTTGTAGCGACAAGGTTTCACCATGTTGCCCAGGCTGTTCTCAAGCTCCAGGACTCAAGCAGTCCTCCCACCTCGATCTCCCAAAGTGCTGGGATTACAGACATGAGCCACTGTGTTCAGCAAAGGGCAAGTTTCCTACCATGGATCTTCTTTTTAATTTTTTGCTTTTTATTTTCTCTATCAATTTTAGAATTACTTTGTCAAGTTACAAAACATGTCTTTGTATTTCTTTGAAGAAAGTTTTCATCTGTGTGATTTTTGTTCTGTCTTGGAATATTATTTGCCTTTATTTTATTCAAGTCTTCATTTTTGTCTATGACCTCATGTCAATTGCCAAAACTCTCAGAATCTGACCCATCCTTTCTTTTCGAGCTATTCATTGTTCTTTTCTGTTACACTTCTGGCTGTTCCAATCTCAGAAAGTTACAGATGCTCTTTTCTTTATCTGTAATCCTTTTTCTTCACATGGCTAATGACTTTTTATCATTTAAGATTTATGATACCTTATCAAAGTGTTTTTCTATCACCACTTTAAAGTGGCCCCATCTTGACCCTAGTCCTTCACTTTCAGGTTACTCTGATTTATTTTCTGTACAATGCTTGTCACTATTACATGACGAATGCATGTGCATTCGTTTCCTTACTTGTTTATTTCTAATGTCCCCTAATTAGTTGAAACCCTGAGAGCAGAGGCTTTGTCTTCTGGTTTCCTGCAGGTCATCAGTGCTGAGAACAGTGCCTGACACTGAGTAGATATGTAGCACATACTAGGTGAGTGAATGGATGCTCTTTTCTCAGCTCTATCTGTCTTCACACTCTTTCTTCTGCTGCTTATACAAACCAGTTGGGTAGATTTTCTACTTGAAATTACTTGACTGCCAGAGAAAATCAGTGAAGTAATAACTTGTGACTTTTCCACCTGAGCACTAGAATCACAGGTCAGAGAGTGAGATCCCCTCTGCTACTCAGCTTCCTCTCCCCCACCTCCCACTCTCATCTTTGGCTGTGCTGATATGACTGGCAGGACCACCATCTGTGACTCCTTGAGGCATCTCAGTGAAACAGCTGAAGCAGAATACATACTCAAAAACAAGTGAACAGAATCAAATTCGCTCTGTAGCTCTCTTTACAGTTAGAAATAACCAATCAGAAGATGATCTGGAACAGTAGTTTCCATGTCTGGCTTACGACATATCACCCAAAATATTTTGACAAATATGGCTATTTCAGCCTCACTCCAGTCCTAGTGAATCCGAACCTTCAAAGTTCATTAAAACCAGCAAACAAAACCCACCAACAGAACTCTTGTGGGGTTCTGATATAATTCAACGTTGAGGAATCACTGCTAAGCTTAGGCAATTGAGTAAGAATAGAAAATATGTGTAATCAATGTGATCATAGATAATACAATGTAATACAATGATCATAGATAATAGACCATGCATTTAAAATTTTTATGGAATTATTAGATTGATGGTCAAATAAGCTAAACAATCTGGCATTTTTTATACTCTACACTGATGAAAAAGTTGTATAAAGTCTGTATAGTACCCAAAGACAGGGATAAAGCTCTCTTCTACAATATGATGAAATGGATTCTGCTACTTACCTGGACTACCTGCTCTGCAACCAGAATAATTTAAAGCTTAATTTAATGTCTAAAAATGTGTTGCTGGTTAGAAATGCAGACTGCTGAGCTTCATTATGAAGCTATTAAGTCAGAATCTCTGAATATGGAACCTAGGAATCTGAGTTTTTAAATATTTTTTATTACACCTTAAGTTCTGGGGTACCTGTGCAGAACGTGCAGGTTCGTTACATAGGTTTATACGCGCCATGGTGGTTTGCTGCACCAATCAACCTGTCATCTACATTAGGTATTTCTTCTAATGCTATCTCTCTCCTAGACCTCCACTCCCCGACAGGCCCTGGTGTGGGATATTCCCCTCCCTGTGCCCATGTGTTCTCATTGTTCAACTCCCACTTATGAGTGAGAACATGTGGTGTCTGGTTTCCTGTTCTTTTGTTAGTTTGCTCAGAAGGATGGCATCCAGCTTGATCCATGTCCCTGCAAAGGACATGAACTCATCCTTTTTATGGCTGCATAGTATTCTATGGTATATATGTGCCACATTTTCTTTATCCAGTCTATCATTGATGGGCATTTGGGTTGGTTCCAAGTCTTTGCTATTATGAATAGTGTCATAATAAACATATGTGTGCATGTGTCTTTATTGCAGAATGGTTTATAATCCTTTGAGTATATACCCAGTAATGTGATTGCTGGGTCAAATGGTATTTCTGAATTTTTGTAACAATTTTCTTATGATTCCTTTGTATGATCTCATACTGCTATGTGAGAATCATGAAAGCATAGATTTGGACTCCTTTTGGGGTGGGGCTATTTGAATTCAAATGGGTCTAACAGGATGATCCTAGGTAAGTTACCTGTTTTCATCTTCTTGGTTCC
Organism: Plecturocebus donacophilus; assembly: GCA_004027715.1. Lineage (NCBI taxonomy): Eukaryota > Metazoa > Chordata > Mammalia > Primates > Pitheciidae > Plecturocebus > Plecturocebus donacophilus. Next base: position 16,351 of record PVKP010036839.1, on the reverse strand, counting down.
TCATTTATAAAATGGGAAACCAGTATTATCTGCCTCAAGGGATTGTTGTGAAGGTTAAATGAGATCATCAATGGAAAGTAATCAACGAAGTGCCTAAAACTTTATAAAAAATGACTCAGTAAACCTTAGGTCTTACTTTTACTAACCACTTGTTTTACTGGTTTAGCCATACTTAGAATTTTCTGTGTATTCTGTAGCGATATTTCAAGTGGTGATTCTCAAAACATGGTTCTGGACTACAGTCATCAAAATCAGTTGGAAACTTGTTGGAAATAAAAAAATTTTGGATCTCACCATAATTTAATGGGTCAGAATCTCTGATTATGGCACCCAGGAGTTAATGTTCAATAAGCCCTCTATCTGGATGATTCTGATGCATGCTGAAATTTGAGAATCGCTGATCTAGGAGGATTAAATAATAAAAGAATTAATTGAAAACAATAAGCAAACTGTGAAATAAATTATAGTTGACTAAACAGATAATTTTAAAAGATAAATAATCTTTCTTACATATATATATATATCAACCACCACCACTACACACCCATTCATTCTAAACTATGAATAATGCAGGTTGTGTTTATCTAAGGAATGTTCAATGTCTCTCAGACTCATGCTTGCTCTGGTTTTGTTGAGTGTTTCTCCTATCAATACCTTGGTTCCATATCATCTGCTGTGACTCTACTGTATTTCACACTCTTCCCTATTTTTATAGCAGTATTCCTGGAATATTTGTTTCTCTGTATTAGGTTTCAGTGTAGAAATAGACTGAGAGTAGATATTGGAGATAGACAGGCATGATATGGACCCAACTCAGTTTGTTGACCTTGGACAAGTTAACCCTAGAATTCTATATATTTCATCAGTTAAAAAGGGAGAATGATACTTAAAATTTTCTTTTGAAGACTAAATGTGATGTGTGTGTGTGTGTGTGTGTGTGTGTGTACACACACACACACACACACACACACACACACACACAAATATATAACACAGTGCCTAACACACAGTGAGAGTCCAAAATAATGTTAGCTAAGGCCCGAGTTGGGGGCTCAAGCCTCTAATCCCAGCTCTTTGAGAGGCTGAGGTGGGCAGATCACCTGAGATCAGGAGTTCAGGACCAGACTAGGCAACATGTTGAAACCCCGTCTCTGCCAAAAATACAGAAATTACCCAAGCATGGTGGGGCATACCTGTAATCCCAACTACTCATGAGGCTGAGTCACAAGAATCACTTGAACCCAGAAGGCAGAGGTCGCAGTAAGCCAAGACTGTGCCACGGCACTGCAGCTTCGGTGATAGAGCAGGATTCTGTCTCACGTAAAATTAAAAAAAAAAAAAAAAAAGGTTAGCTAATATACTAATTGCATAGAATTTTCAATCTTACAGCCATTGCTAATGTTAATATTTTGTATATAGAGCACTAACCAAAAATTTATACTGTTTGTTCTATGCCTGATCCTATTTCTACAGAAAATTTAGGGAAGAGGCATGCTCTCTTTCAATATACACAGAGCAAAAATATCTGTAGACCTCCTTGATACTACCAAATTTCTAGAGTACTAGAATAGGATTTAGAAAGTTACAATCACCTATTATAACTTATATTTGGGACCATTACACCCTAATCATGTTGTCAAATATAAATTGAAAGCTTCCCTCAATATATTTATGGCACTGAATTTGCTCGCACTGTGACACTATTTTACCATTAGAATAGAAATGACAGAGTCAGCAGAGTTTCTTTTTATATCTATGGCACAATCTTCAGAGCAGCCTCTTGTATAGGCAACCAGACATGAAGTTGCAAAGTCTTTATTAGAATGTGCTTTGTGTCTCACTTATTTAAATTGAAGTGGCTACAGCAATGTGGACCTGAGGTCTGATTCAGATCTGTGCTCTATCATTTTCATTATAACCTTGAGCCAATTGCCTCATTGCACTTGCTCTCCAAGATAATTAGTTCAACTTTCTCATTTATAAAATGAGTAGGTACATTTTGACTAGTTCACTTTTGGTGAATATTTTATCAGGACTTGCAAATCACATGTGTTTTCTGTCTTGTTTTCTATGTCATAACTGACATTCAGTTTGAATTTATACTTGTGCTGTGCAGATTTTCTGTAGTCTAACATTTTTTGGTCTGCTTGTTTTATCAGGCATAAAGAGAGATTGTTAAAATATCTCTTCCCATATGTTGAAGCTACCTTTTGGATTGCATACAAATGTAAAAGTGTTATATCTTTCTGGTGGATTGGTTGTTTTATCCTTATGAAGTGTCCTTCTTTATATCTAGCATTGCTTTATGCCTTGATGTCTACTTTACATAATACTTGGAGAGTTATATAAGCATTCTGTTGGTAAGGTGACCCTGATTTATCTTTTTTTCAATCCTTTTAGAATCAACCCTTCTTCATCCTTTATTAAAGGTGTGTATCTTTTAAGCATCATATAGCTGAGTTTTGTTTTCAGGAATTCTACTCTGCTGTGCACAGGAGTATCTTCATTGCATTCATTATGCTTGGGAATTTGTATAGTTTGTTATTACTATTGTTGTTGTACATTTTTACCTCAAATTGAAAGAAAAATATGTAGAGAAAAGCACATATGTTTTTAATGTGCAGCACTGATGATTTTCACTCCTTTGATCAAGCACCCAGATCAAGAAATAGAATATGCTCAAACACTAAGCCTTTCTTATTCTCCCTTTCAGTTCCTATTCTCCCAAAGTAATCATTATCTTGATTTCTAAGACCATAGATCATTTCTGCTATTCTATCATCCCCATTGTTTCACTCCTCTTCCCTGACTCTAATTAAATACATTTTAGATCTTTTCACTGTGTCCTTTACGTCTCATCCTTTTTTTCTCCCTGTGTTTCATTCCTATCTTCTGTTTGCTTGTTGTGAAATTCACTAATTCTCTCTTATGTTTTTAGACTAATTTGCTGTTAAACTTGTATATTAATTTTTCATTTAGGTTATTATATTTTATACTTGTAGAATGTCCGTTGGATTTTTTTATTGTTTCCCTTTCTCTGATAACATTTTTATTATGTCATCTGTATCTTGAGCATACTAATAATAGTAATTTAAAAATTAATACCTGGCAACATAAAGATGTTTTATATATTTATATATAAAACATATAAATATACAAATACTATTAGAGTTTTTCCTTTTTTGTTCATTCCGTTAGCATGTCTCATGGAATGCACTGAAAGTTTTAGTGATTGCCTCACATAACTAGTGAAAAAAAATGTAGAGATAAGGTTAGATTTATCTAGAGGACATTTCATTTTGCTTCCAGTAAGTATTTAGGCTAAGAATGCATCTCCTTAATCCAATCAAGAATTGATGTGATTCCAAGTTGGATTTCAGTCACTATGCAGGCTGATCCATTTGCTTACCCGTGCCTTAAGAGCTCATCCTCCAGCAGTTCTAATTGAGAGTCTAGACCCTTTATCAGAGTCCCTTCTTCCCTGTGGGCCATACGAGAAATTTTGCTTGCTCTCAGACATGTAGCATTGCCAGAGTCTCTGCTCAGCTTCTTAAAGTCTGTCACCACTTCAAAGAGAAAAGTAGTATTGATTTTGTGTTCATATTTTGATGTATTTTTTGTTTCTGTGATTGTCATTCCTTAAACCTCATTTTACCTCTTTAATGCTTTCAGAAACATTTTTTTTTTTTAATTCTAGCATTTCTGGTTGTTCTCAGAAGGAAGATTCATCTGCAAAAGCCACTGCTCTATTACTGGAAGCAGAAAACCCTAGAGCCCAATTTGATAATTTATTTTATAAACATAGAGACTTCTTTACATGGACCTTCAGTATGATCAGTGCAATTACATGCTATACAATTAGGACTTTTTACCCACAAGTGTTCCCATTATAGACTTCAGATATTTGCATAAATCTTCTATGAAAAAAAGAAGAAATTTTCTTATAAGGATTAGACTAATGAGTGAACAGAATATTTATTTATTAAAAACATCTTCATTAATAATGAAAACAAAATTACCTATCTGTAACCTGAAACTCTAGGGGTAAAACTTGTACAACACCAGGTGTTCATATAGCTGTTCTTTGATTGACTAATTTAACTCAATGATACATAAAATATGAACAGAATCTTTTAATTTTGTGGAACAAAGATAGAGCAGTAAATTGATGATGCTCTCTTTAAAATCCATGTTGAAATTGTATTCCTTAAAAATAATTGCTTTCATGTAATACCCAAAATGAAGATTCACATTTTGGGAGATAGAAATCGCCTACATGTTTTTCTTCTATCATTAAAAAAATAGTCTTATACATATTGTATAAGACTTATCTTATAAAACAGCCAAGAAAACACTTTCATTGTGTTTTTAAATTATTTTGGGGATGGGGGTCTCAGAGATTGACAGCCTGGTAAGAGGAGAAAATGCAGCATTCTTGATTTGAAAGTAAACAGACTACCTTAGAATCTCTGAAACTGTCAGGAGGCTTTGTGAAGACATTCTTATGCAGGCAACTGCAAGTCCATCTGTTGTTTTAATTTGTCTCTCTAATAATTCCCCGGAGTTTCACTTGGTTTGAATATTGGAGAAAACAGAAATGAATCACGTTGTTGTCTTTTAATATTAATTCAAAAATTCAGTGTGGAATATTAACCGTCACCCATATCCCTTCAAGGTTGTTTGATTTCATTAACCTTCTCAATATTCCAATTAAATGCAAGTATATTCATTTTATCATCCATACTTGATTTCTTTAGATAATCAAACTATGCAATTTTCAGTGATTCTTTTTATGTGAACACCACTGCAATTTGTAGAATGTTTCTTTGTTTTATAACAATGTATTTAAATAATGTAGTAGTATAAAATACTTGTTCTTTATTAAAGAAATGGAAGCATCCATTTTCTATCACATGTTTTCTAATTAGACAGAAAATCTTCAGCATATCTAATGATTTTAAAACACATTTCTTTGTGCTTCATTACTACATCTTGTAATTTGGAAGATGATGTGTCATGTACTGAAAGTTCTCTATACCTAGATTATATAATGCTGTTCTTATGGATATTATTGGTAACTTACATATGTTGCTTATTTTTCTACAAACATACTTTTTTTCTGTTGAAATGTTTGCAGCACTTCATTAACAATGGCTGCAAACTTAAAACCTCAAACATTATTTATTATCTAAAGTATAATTAAACACTTATAATCAAGTTCTTTGAAGCATAAGTCAGCCTCTGGTCTGGTGGTATAATTTTGGGAAACATTAACTGTAAACCATAATACATTCTTCAGACCACTGTTAAGCAGAATAATTATTGTATACTTGAAAATAACTGAAAGAATGGAATTGGAATTTTCCTAACACAAAGAAATGATAAATGCTTGAGGTAATGAATATCTCAGTTACTGTGATATTTGGATACAACCATATATCAAATATAGGCAATGCAAAATACAATGTATATTGCATGCTTGTGTCAAAATTCACAAATACTACATAAATATGTATTACTATTATGCATCCATAATAATTTAAAAAATTTTAAAAAAAAGAACTAGAATAATTATTCCCCTGCTACTTCCAGGTATGAAGACCTAATCTAAATGTCTGACATTGAGAGGAAAGCCAGTGAAAATGGAACTGAATAGATAAACCTCATTTCCTTTTGGAATTTATTCTTTATTTCTTTGACTGCTCCCTCCAGGCCAACCCACCCTCAGCCAGTGTCAAATTAGTCTGGGAAGAAAATATACAAGCAGAGGCTTCTGATCAGATTGTAAAGGGGAGAAGAACGGAGTCCAGAGCCGTGGGCTTGAGGTAAGTCTGTGTTATCAGAGAAGAAAACCAAACTTTTGAACTCATCTTTTGCATTTTCATTGCACCACCTTCAGTCAAGCACTGAAGCCTACAATTTTAGGAGGAGGAAAGGAGAGTTAAATGAACTATGTGATATATAAAAATTGCAAGTCGTAAGCACCAAAAGGCACAGAAAAGGACTCTGAGACCCAGAAAACTACTCGACTAGAGCAGTTAGATTCTGTTCATGTAGAGTGTTGATGAAAGCAGACTGTGTGTGTACAAGTATATTTGTTTTATTTAGTTAGATTAAGAGGTTTACGTCCAGTATGTTATAATAGCCAAGAAGAGTTATGATGTGCTAGTAGAGAATACAATGACATGTGCTGAGGTGCAGGAGGCACTGCTGGGGACACTACACTTTGGGTATAGGAGGGTGAACGGCGGTATGTTCTGAACAGGCACCAGAACCATTCAGCAGAAGCAGAGTAATAATAATTTCTAATGTGCCAATATTGGAACAGAGGAAGTTCAATTTGAAAGGAATTAAGTTAACGATGTATTGACTGAGAGAAATATTCAGTGTTAATTGGATGGCATTCCGAATGAGCCTGCTATGCAATACAGCTGTTTGTTAAAGGAGGGCTTTGGCCTAGATTTGTCTTTGCTCTGCCTGAAATTGCCATGTGTTTTCACTGCATATTCAAATTAAAGCCTAGGTAAGCTAATGGAACCCACATGTTAAATTATATGCATGTGTGTGTGTGCATGTAAACATATATATGAGTTTGGTCTAATTTTCCTCAGTATGGCCGTGGCAAAGAATATGATACATAGTGATTTGGGAAGTCTATAGAAAATTTCTTAGGTACCTGATTCTTGTGGAAATGCAAAGGAAAATAAAATATTGGCAGTGGAAATGATATTCTGTAATTCAGATAAACATGTCACGGGGGAGGTGTTAAACTGAAATTCAGATGGTTGATGGCTGCTGGATTTTAAAAATAATTTAAACAAATATATTTAAGAAGCAATATTGTAGACATGATGATATAATTTTTAACAGTTTTATTGAGGCGTAATTTAGATACATAAAATTCACCTGCATTAAGTGTATATTTTTAGTACATTTACAGAGTTGTGCAATCATCACCATGCTAATTTTAAAACATTCCCATTACCAAAATAAGATAACAGGTTTTTGATTATAACAAAATTTTAGCATGCAATTATTCAATGAGTATATTATTTTATTTGGTAAGTAGAATTTGTTAATCTCTAAATATATATAAAGTGATTTATAACATTTTATTTAAAATTTCTGATAAATATATGTATTTCATTAACATAGATCTATGAGAACCAATCTGGTAGGACACAAATTACAACAATTTGTGTCTTTTAGTGCCTGCTAATAGTGTTTACAAGAGACTTGTTACATATTATCTAGGTTGATAAAAATTTAAATTTTTTGTCTAACCGGAAAATATAACAGAGACCAATAGTCTCAGAGACCAAATGTAAGTGTAGAAACAAGGATATAAGATATATTCAAAAATAATTCGGAATACCAAATAAGATATGTGGGTGATACTTGTAATTTATATTATTATTATTGTTGATAATTAATGATAGTTAAAGGTTCTACATGACATAGAATATCATATAAGAGAACATTCAGTTTGAATCATGTTTGTTAGAAAGGGAAAATTTACTGGAAGAAGATGCTTTTTATGAATTAGGGCTTGGAGGCTGGGAAGACTTCAGTAAGTGACACAGAGTAACCAAAATAGCATTATAAATAAAGCCTAATGTAAGCCAAACCACAATGATGAGAAGCTCCATATTCCTGAAAGTCCAGTTTAATTGGTTGGAAGGTGCAGTGTAAAGAGGGGTTGGGGGCAGTTTTTTTCCTGGCTCAACCAACCTTAATACTCCAGTAATGTCTGTGCTTAGCCTGCTGGAGATGGGGAAATTTAGCACATTCTTTAGCAGGAGCTTATGATTGAAGGGTTTTTTAAACATTAATTTGATGACACATTCTTGGCTTGATTGAAGAGAAAAATTAGTAAAAACAAAATTCCGTATATGAGAATGTTGTGGAAAACTGAGGGATATGGGCTTAATTATGGTGATTGCTATAAAACAGAAAGGAAAGCATGAAAAAGAGAAACAGGAAATAAAAAGCTACAAGCTTTGGTGACTGAATAGATCTGGAAGGAGAAGTTGGAAAAAGTAAGTTGAATCCCTATAGCAGAGAGCAAAAATGCCAGGTGCGGGTGAAATGTGCCAGGCTTATTGATGGCCATGTTGGGGGAGACTGTGTGCACTCTCCCTTCAGTAAGAAGCCTCCTTCTTTCCTTAGTCTTATGTGTATATATTCTTGAAGGCCATGAAGTTGGCGTAGCTAGCTCCAAGGCTTCAGGCTTGGGTGATCAGAAAAAGCACCTAGTAATTTTGCACTGGTTGAGGGGAGGGCATAAGAAAAGCCATATGTTGTGTTTTCAAATGGTGGAAAAAAATCTTTCAAAACCAATTTACTTCTCATCTTATATGCTTTTGAGTCAGTTCTGTTCCTTAATTATCTAAGTCAACATAAATAGGTGAGTCTGTTTTATTTTGATTTCAAGTTAGCTTCACTTTTTGTATTTTCATGCGCAAACATGAAAAAGAGCAATGTAGTGATTTTTGGACAAATAATCCAAACATCATATCACATTTTGTACCATTGCATATAGCACCTCTTACTATAGCTCTTGGGACTCTGTAATTGACTCATTGCTTGGGGCAATGGCTCTGAATTGAAGTACCAGATTTTTAAAATCACCTTTCAAATGAAAAGTCCTGTGATCTAGAAAATTCTGTCTATATTGAATCCCATGCAGTTCCTGATTGTGGGAGTTCCATAAAATCCAAATTTCAAATTTACAAGTTAGCACTTGAGCTTTTCATAGTGATCTCATACTTTGACTCTGGGTCAGCTCTTTTTCCTTACCTCTGCATACATGCAGGTTAATGTATCTGTGCACACCCATGGCCCTGGTGTCTCTTCCTTTTCTTAAAAGAACATCATTCCTATTGAATGAAGGCCCTACCCTTATGACCCAATTTATTCATAATTACTTCTGTAAAGGGCCTGTCTCCAAATATAGTCACATTGTGGGTTAGGGTTTCGACATACTAATTTGCAGAGAACACAGTTCAATCCACTAATGCACCAAATCCCTCATTATTCAAATGAACTTATATAAAAATATGCATTACCCTTGTTGATGCTATTCTCTCAGATAGGCTCTATGCTTTATCTCTGAATTTGTCACACCCTGTTACAATGTGCATATACCTTCCTATTCATAATTATCCTGTTATGTTGCCACAGCCGAAATCAGTGTTTTGCAAGGTGGGGCCATTTACCCCTGTGAAAAAACCAAGACTCAGTGGAATGCTTATGTGTATCAGGAAGGCAAATGCTATTAAATAGTCTTAGACATACGTGACTGTTTACCAATGGAAAAAAATTTCAAATATGAATCTTTAAATTCTTATGCACTAGAGAGAACAGAAGAAATGAGAGAACTTCTTAATTATATAATCTATTTCTGCTGATCCTTGAAAATTCCATTGCCAGGCCAGTCACAGTGGCTAATGTCTGTAATCCCAGCACTCTGGGAGGCCAGGGTGGGTAGATTGCTTGAGTCCAGGAGTTCAAGACCAGCCTAGGAAACATGGTGAAACTCAATCTCTACAAAAAAAAAAATACACATATACACACACAAAAAAAATTAGCTGGGTGTGAAGGTACATACCTGTAGTCCTAGCTACATGAAAAGCTGAAGTGATAGGATCTCTTGAGCCTGGGAGGTTCAGGCTGCAATGAGCGATGATTGTGCTATTGCACTCTAGCCTGCACAACGGAGTGAGACTCTGTCTCAAAATAAATAAATAAATAATAAAATAAAATCCCACTGGCTTCATAGAGAACATGAGAGCTAAGTAATTACACTAAATCATAGGCAGTATTCCTTGTGATAATATGATCATTCAGGTAACCACTGTCAAACTTTAGAAATTCGGAGATTAACAAGGAATAATAGGCACAAAATAAGAATTAAGAAAGTATGTTCAAGCTGATGAAAGTTGACTTCAGTTTGCTTCACAAAGCTGCCTGACGTGAGAGATACATTACAGTAGGCTGAGATTTGTTAATAAGTTTTTCTTGTTCAAACCTGCTGAAGTATTTCAAGTTTTTAAATTTTATGGCAAGTAAAAATATGTTCACATTTAGAAATATTTAGGACCTGAATCATGGTGCTCTGCTGTTTTTGTTTCTAAGACTTAGTTTTGTTTCACTTCTGTGATGGTTAATTTTAGGTATCACCTTGACTAGGTTAAAGGACACCCTGATAGCTGGTTTACCATTGTTTTGGGGTAGGTGTGTGAGGGTATTTCCAGGGAAGAGAATTAGTGGCCTGTGTAAGGAAGTTCTGTCCTCACCGAAATAGGGCATGGACCACCCAATCTGCCAAGGGCCAGGATAGAACAGAAAGGCAGGGGAAAGGCAAATTTGCTAACTTGATCTCTTTCCTCTGTGGACGGTCTATCTTTTTCTGTCCTTAGGCATTGGAACTTCAGGTTCTCCAGCCTTCAGACTCTTGGACTTGCCCCAGTGGCTCCTTAGGTTTTCAGGCCTTTGACCTTGAACTGTGAGTTTCACAGTCAGCTTTCCTGGTTCTGAGAACTTCAGACTTGGACTGAGCCATGCTACCTAATTTTCCGGTTCTCCAGCTTACAGATGGCTGAGTGTGGGACTTGCCAGTCTCCATAATCATGGAAGACAATTCTCTTAATGAGTCCCCTCTCATATGTCAGTATTTATATATCTATACTAAATCTATATATATTACATATATATAGAAACATATTTATTCTGTGTCTTTGGAGAGCTCTGACTAAAAATCTTCTAAGAAAATTATCTTGGAATTGAGCTTTATTAGAAAAGAAGAATGAGTATCTTACTGAATTATGTCTGTAAATATTTACCAACCATCATAAGGCTAATATTTAGTTCACCTAAACCAAATTTGTAATTAGATTTTCTCATAGAACATAATTCTAATATTCTGCTATTATCATTTATCACATGAGACATACCAGCCTATATAAACCTAAATAGATTTGTTTTGGGCTATATTTGAAGAACATAAGGTTTAAAATTAAAATAGCATTTTTAAGTTAAGCATAACTTGGAGGTTATAATGTCTATCCTCCTTCAGAGGAGGCACACTGCCCTTTTGTCTCCATTTTATAATTCTGAACACCTTTAGTGTGTGTGATAAATGAGAAGTAACACTGAACAATCAGGAACACTGAATTCTGGCACTGGCCCATCTACCTAATGGTTTAGTGAACTTAACTCAAAATAAGCTCTAGTTCTGCCATTAGGTAGGCATGAGTTCAAATCCAGGCTCTCCTTGGGTAACTTACCAAATAAGAAATTGATATACTTGTGTGTGTGTCTAACTTTAGTTAGCATAAAGAAAGGTGCATTATATGCCCACTTATGTTTTGAGGATTGTCCTCTGTAGAATATACTTATGTTAATCTGCCCTATAAAAGATTACAGTTTCAGGGTCCAGATAGTAAAGCATTTATTTATTTTTAAAAAATCTCAACGAGTATTTTTGTACTATAGTCATGATAACCTAGAAGGAAACATAATCAATTTTTAATATCGCCAAATAAAGCCTCCTGGGGTCAGATGGTGTACTTAAGACAGTAATACACTACCCCACCTGTGATAGTTTTGTGAGTCAGCTTGGCTAGACTATAGTATCCAACTATTCAATCAGACACTAATTGTTGATTAGTGTTGCTATGAAGATATTTGGGATACAAGTAGTTAAAATCTATAGTCAGTTGACTTTTTTTAAAAATAAGAAGAAGGAGATTGTCTTTAATAATCTGGGTGAGTCTCATCCAATCAGTTCAAGGTCTTAAGACCAAAACTGAGATTTCCCTGAGGAAGAACTCTAAGCTTGTGCTCAGAGTGCACCACATCGAGAACAATGTGCACCACATTGCCAACTGCTGCCTGGGATTTTGCAGCCTACCAACTTGCCCTATGAATTTCCAACTTGCCAGCCCCCACAATTGTGTAAGTCAATTTCTTGAAATAAATCTTTTTATATTCTACTCTATCATTCTATTGGTTTAGTTCTCACATAGAACTGTGGCTAATACACCTCTGTGAACTGGGCTGTAGGGGTACAAAAGTTAATGAGAAGTAAATCCCAAATTCTGATGTGATAGTTTTGGAGGAGAAGCCCCTGTGGAAAACTGACTGTGCTCTCAACAGGAACAGTTAGGGAGAGATGGAGAGGCTGAGATTACTGGATAAGAGTGAGGAATCGCTGTAGTGAATAACTCATTTGTTCATGTAGCGGATTACATGGTGTCCCCCCAAATCCATGTCAACTCAGAACCTCAGACTTACTTGGAAGTAGGGTCTTTATAGACATTGTTAGTTAACAATCTTAAGTTGAAACTATCCTTGATTTAGCCTGGTCTCTAAATCCAATGACGAGTATCCTTATAAGAAGAGGAGAGGATACAGGGAGATACAGAAAGAGGCCAACATAAAGATGAAGGCAGACATTTAAATTTTGTTGCTACAAGCCAAGGAGCACCTGGGGCCACCAAAGCTGGAAGGATTCTTCCCAAGAGTCTTCAGAGGGAGCATGCCCTTCACAGCAACTTGATTTCAGGCTTCTAGCCTCCAGAACATTTCTGTTGTCTTGTGATATATTGTTATGGCAGCCCCAGGAAACTAACATTGTGCACATGTTTTCAAATAGAACTAGTTCCCTCACAGCTTTAATTCAAAGTACACTTGAAGTGTTAAAACATGGGAGCCCATATACACCATGGAATACTATGCAGCCATAAAAAAGGATGAGTTCATGTCCCTTGCAGGGACATGGATGAAGCTGGAAACCATCATTCTGAAAACTCACAGGAACAAAAAACCAAACACCAAATATTCTCACTCATAAATGGGAGCTGAACAATGAGAATACATGGACACATGGAGAGGAACATCCCACACAGGACCTTTCAGTGGGTGGGGTACTAGGGGAGGAAGAGCATTAGGAGAAATACCCAATGTAGATGACCAGTTGATGGGTGCAGCAAACAACCATGGCAGGCGTATACCTATGTAACAAAGCTACACATTCTACACATGTATTCTAAAACTTTAAGTATAATAACAAAATAAAATAAAATAAATATGGAGGCCCAGCAATGTCAAATTGTGATCTAAGAACAACAAGCATGAAATGCTATTGCCAAACACATCCCTTCCAAGGAATGATATTCAGATCATAAGCGTATGTGTTTTTGGGGGCCAGGGGTGGATGAGCAGAGAGAGAGATGGATTTATATTTGTATTTATAAATACACATTTATATGCATTAGTATTCATGTTCACAGCACCTATAAATAGATCTATCCTTAGCACTTGGTAAGAATTTCTTAATTCCAAGAAATGCATAGTTAAATGTCACATGTCCGATTTCCCTGAAAGCAGACTCTGAGGTAGAGATGAATCTGCAGGGTGTTTGCTGGGAAGACTTCTGGGATTCACACCTGTGGAGGAAAAGAAGAGAAGCAAGATAAGCAAACAGAGAAGTTGGACGGTCATGTAGTCACTGTATGGCCTCTGCCAGACCCATCATCACACTGAGTACCTGGAGGCTGAGATAATCTTTGAAAATTGGCTCATATATCCATTGAATAGGAGCTGCCCTGGGAAAGGGGACGTGGCCTTGGATGTAAAAGCTCCGTTTAGCTTAGGCAGCTCTCAGAGGGAAAAGCTAGCAGCGGAAGAACAGGGATCTCAGTGGACACTTCAGATCCATCACAGCAGTTTGCTGAGAAATAGAAAAGCCAGTCTTGGAATTAAGCAAGATCAGAAACCATATTTAATTTATGTTCTAGCTGTATCACCTGTAAAATGATTAAAAATTATAATAAGTTAGCCATTGTATATAAAAATACATAACCTATTGCCTGGTGTGCAGTGCTTTACATTTATTGAAACTATTTGTATCAGTACAAGCAAGTTTTCCAAACATGTGACAACATACGAATGCTTAGGGCCTTCTCTTGTAGTGTTCTAAGCTTCGATGCAGGCTCAAAATAAAATGATTAAAAGCATTTAGAGGACCTGAGTACAACTTCTAGTTCTCCATGTTACTTTTAGTTCTTTTGTATCCTAACTTCATAACTGTTCTCAGAATGTTCAGCCAGAAAATGAGGCCTTCATGCTTAAACCTAGAGTACATTTAAATTCTAATATTCAGTACTTGAGAATTCATAAACTCCATTGAGCTGCTAAATTCTGCACGGATGTCTCATGGTTACCTGGGAGCAAATAGCAACTTGGACAATGGGACGTATATTTTGTTCAATAAAACAAGCTAAATTCTACTTTGTACTTATGTAAACAGTCAGATTGCCTCAATTTTAATCCTTCTTTACCAGACAGTAGTTATGTGACAATGGCCAAGTTACTTGATCTCCCTCTGCCCCAGTCTCCTCATGTGAAGTGATATGTTTTGGCTGTGTCCTCACCCAAATCTCATGTTGAATTGTAATCTTCATAATTCCCACATGTCGTGGAGGGAAGCAATGGGAGATAATTGGATCATGGGGATGGTTTCTCCCATGCTGTTCTCATAATAGTGAGTGAGTTCTCAGGAGATCTGATGGTTTTATAAGCGTCTGGTATTTCCCTGCTGACACTCATTCTCTTTCCTGCTGCCCTGTGACGTGGTTCCTTCTGCCATGATTGTAAGTGTCCAAAGGCCTCACCAGCCACGCTGAACTGTGAGTCAATTAAACCTCTTTCCTTTATGAATTAGCCAGTCTCAGGTATTTCTTCATAGCAGCATGAGAACATGCTAATACATGCAGCAGGGGGACAATACTAGCATTGAGCTCACAGGGTTGTTACAAGTTATAAATGGGTTAATTTATGCACAGTACTTAGAACAGAGCCTGGTACACTGTGAGCACTCCACAAATGTCAGACGTTATAGTTGTAGTTTTTGTTGAAACAGCGTAATCCCTTAAATCCAATACCACCCTATTTAGAACAGTCTACAGGATAAAAGGAGTTTGTCTCTTTTTGAATGTTAGTTCGACAGTAAGCACATTCATAAAACTAGCATTTCTTTATAACCATTTTTTGGACTATCCTCCTCTTGGGACTATAAATTAGGAAGAAGAAGAAGAAGAAGGTCACCTTAAAACTGAGAGCAAAAAAAAATTATAAGAACTCACTCACAGTTGCTAAGGAGTGAGAAACCAATACCTTTTTAGCTATTAATGCAAATTTTCCACACAATGTAATGACCTCCTTCCATCTCAATATGATACTCATTAAGATGTTTTAATAGGTTATGGAAAATTTTGAAGAAGGCTTTATATAGAAAGTTAGAGAGGATTTGGGAAGATTCTATTTAAGTTATTGGCATTCCCATGTAGTTCTCTTTCATTAGCAAGGTCCTTTACCTGAAGGTGGGATCCTGCCGCTCTAATGGCTTGTTTGCCCCATGGCTTGTCTCCAGTTCCAAATCTCCTTCCTCAATATGCAAATGCACAGTGTGTCACAGAGATACTGATTCTATCTGCTGAGCATTCCCAAACCAAAAAAAAAAAGGCATACAAACACATGCAAGATAAGAAGCAAGTGAATAAAGTGTAGAGTTTATCCTTTTTTTTGGTCTGTTGGTTTAAAAAAATATGGGCTATTCCACTAGCTTTTTTTTCTACACAGTTTAGGATTCTAATGACAGAACAGGACTATAAATCTCACAGAAATGCATCCTGCTTTGATTACATTTTACATTCTGAGGACTGGAATTCAGCCGAAATAGTAGCGAGCTTAAGATCAAAAGACTTAAAGCATTGAGAGAATAAGTATTTGGACTTTCTTTATTTTTAAAATTTGAAAGTTGTGCTCTGTACCTTGTACATCTTCATTCCCTTCCCTTAAATATTTCACCAACCCTAAAATATGCCCACCCCCAAAACACACACACACACACACACACACACACACACACACACCCCAAAATCATGCTGGTTTTGCCATTGTCTAACTTGGTGGCTTTAGTAAGCCTTTTTGCCTTTTGAGACTTCAGCTACAAAAATATGTTGGCAGAGGTGGGGAGGTAAGTATTCATCATTCAGTCTCTCAAATCTTTTCCTCTAATGTTCTAAGAGTTTTATTTAGCTTTGTTTTGTTTGTTCAAAGAATGAGACATAGAGCTTCATATTGTGCTTCTTCCTTTTAAATGTATTATGTATACACTATGCATATCCCTGGATTAGACACTCTGTAGACAGTCTGATCCATGAAGTTAAGTCCTTGTTTATAATGAAAAATGAACATTTTGTTATGGAAGCATCAAAGGCAGAAGAGTGGTAGTGACCAGGCAGAGTTCACGATTATGGGGAGACTGATCAGACAGAAGAGCCAG
>PVKP010036838.1:0-22138 GCA_004027715.1 Plecturocebus donacophilus | reverse complement strand
GTGTCCTGGACACCTTCTGGTGACAGTGTCCCAAAGAAATGGCAAGGTTCAGAGAGGCAGGGGGTGGCCTAGGGAGGTAGCAACGTGGCCAGGGTAGGAGGAGATCCCAGCAGCAAGAACAAAATGAACCAGGATTCTGTAAGTAACACACAAAATCAGCAGATAGCCACCCAGATCTGAAATGACCATGTAGGAGAGACAGTGGCCATCTCTACAGAGGCCAGCAGGAACAGACAGAGAGTATCCAAAATGTGGGAACTGCATGGGGCCACATAGTCTGATGACTCCCAGGAAGTAAGAGGGAAGCTCAAAAAATGACTGAGGCCAGTTTCTTGCCAACTTGGCCAAGTAGGAATATGGCATGAGAAATTAAGTTGATTTTTAGAAAATGATTTTTCTCAACATTAGGATTTGGAGACTAAGATTCACATCAGTCAAATAAGAGTGATCATGAGCTAAAGTTGCAAAGACTTAGATGAAATGGGGAGTCGGGGGGCAGGCAAAGGGATTGGTGGGGGTTGGATGCCAAATGCTCAGTGGGTAAGGATTCTCTTGAACCCTGGGGAGAGAAAGTGATTTACAGGTGCTTCTACAACAATAGATATTTATGTTATGCAAATTAGCTTATAAATTATTGGTTAATACAGAAATGATGTCAGTGAAAGGCAAAAGCTGTGATGATTCATATGCAATTTTACCCAGTATATTAATGTTTTGTTCCACTAAGCAACAGCAGTGAATGGCAAAGTAAATGCACAGAGATGAACACAGCAAGCCACAGAGGAACACCATACTGTGTAGGAGACTCGTGATTCATCCCATGTTGGTCTCCTGTCTTCATTTAGCCATAGGTGAAGTTCTACTCAACTTTTGTTTATTAAATTCTTATCCCCATAAACCAATAGGCTCAACTTGTTCTTATACCCTTTACATCAAGCTAGCAGCACTTTTTAAAAGTAAAACCTTATATTTATTTCTTTAATGAGAACTAAACTTGTCTTTTTAATTGCACTGTCATTTTACTAAGATTGATATTTTTGTGAGTATTGTGGTTACATGGTATACATTTTAAGTGGTTTGTTCCAACCAAATATTTCCATGAGCCTTATGTTTTAATTGTGCATCTGCAGAAGTACTGTATAGATCCTTCTGGAATTTCTTGCACTTCTTGCACTAGCCTTCAGGTGTCATCACCACCACCAGACAACTTCTGGGCTGTCCTGGGACTCCGAGAGGTGTAGGCCAGGGAAGCAGCGGACTGGGCAGCGCTTGTTCTCACAATCAGCATTGACGTGTACCTTGCCTTCTCTAAACTTGCCTATTGGTCTTGTCCACTAACTATTCTTACTTAAATATCTAGCTTTGAGGACAGAGCATTGTTCTTTCTTCAAAGAGCTCCTACTACTTTTTTTTGTGGCTTTGGATAATATTCAAAGCAACTACTAAATCCACTTCTCTACCCTGACCCCTCTTCCAGGTATTACCATCTCAATACAATAACCCCAAGAGTGGCTGCTTTCATCCCCACTGAATGTCCGAGTACCACAGAGCTGGGCACCATAGAAGCACTTTGATAACTCTGAGTAATGCATGGCATGATTCAGTGCCATCTCTCTGTTCTTTCTTTCCATTTCCTTCCTGCTTCCTATCAGAAGGCTGTGTTGATGCTGTATTTATAACAAATACCCCTCCAGGTAACTGTCACTGTTCATTAAGTTTTCTATTTATACTTGACAACCTTTTTCTTATATATATAGACTTCACCAAATGAACATTTCTAACGAACAAATTGCCATAAGTTACATAACCATCGACTCCTTTGGAATCCTTTCTTTTTTGTTCCTTTTTTAAAAAAAAAATGTTTTTAATTTGCCTAGTATAAGTGCTACTTTCTACAGAAAGCCTTCTCAGGTTTGTCTTAACCAGAATTATTCTGCCTTCCCCCATGTTCTGATAGCCTTTGGTTTGCACCTATATAAAAGCACCTAAATGCCAGTGCAGAGGAGGCAGTAGAATGTGCTGGGCAACCCACAGCCTCCTGAGTTGGGAGAGCCTGGCTTTGTGTTTTGTCTCATTTAGTTTCAAGGACAAGTTATGAGAACTTAACTACTCTAGGCCTCAGTTTTCTTATCATAAAATGGGAGTAGTAATATCTATCACATATGGCTGTTGTGAAAATTAAATAATGTTATCTAAAGTACTTAGCAAAGTACCTAATATAGTAGTTCTGTGTCTGGCATATAGTAAGGATTCAATTTATCTTGGATATTATTTATAGTATTTTGGGCATTTAACCATTCACTTAATAAATATTAATAATTAATATATAAATAATAAATATAATAAATATTGTGAATAAACATTCATTCACTTACATAAATATCAACAAATACAAATACTCTAGTGGGGACAGACACATGTAACCAAACAAATACATAATATAATATCGAGTACTGGTAAGTATGGTGAAGAAAAATCAAGGGGATAAAGGAAATAGAGAAGGATGAGGGGTGTAGATGCAGTGGATACATAAGAAGACTTCTCTGAGGAGGTGACACTGGGGCAGACACCTGAGGGCAATGAGGGAGGGAGGCATGAGAATGTCTGGGGAAAGAACATTCCAGGCAGAGGAAATAGCAAGGCCAAAGGGAGCATTGCTGACCTGTTTGAGGAACAGCAAGAAGTGAGTAAGGCAAAGTGGGAAGAGTAGAAGCCAGAGAGATGGATGGGACGTGGAGAGGATGTGGAGGCAGGCCAGACTGCAGGGCCAGATAGTTTGTGCAGGTCTTTGGAGTGTCTATAACATTTCACAGAATTTAGTAGCAAATACTGTATTTTTCAGTTTATAAATCAGACTCCAAGAGTAACTGCCTTCATTTTTTTTTTTTTTGAGACAGAGTCTTGCTCTGTCGCCCAGGTTGGAGTGCAGTGGCATGATCTCACCTCACTGCAATCTCTGCCTCCTGGGTTCAAGCAATTCTCTTTCCTAAGTGTCCCAAGTAGCTGAGACTACAGGCACACACCACCACACCCAGCTAATTTTTGTATTTTTAGTAGAGACGGGGTTTTGCCATGTTGGCCAAGCTGGCCTCAATCTCCTGACCTCAGGTGATCCACCTGCCTTGGCCTCCCAAAGTGCTGAGATTACAGGCATGAGCCACCGCACCCAGCCTGCCTTCATTTTTCTAGAGCTAAACTAGAGTTAAACTGTCCTTCCCAGATGCTTAAGGAACATTACATCTTTAGAAAGGAAGGATATTCATCTGGCTGACATTCCTTAACTGTCTACATTGTCATTTGCTAAATGTATGATCTTGTCTGGTTTTCAAATGTCATCTCTCCAGACTGGCATGTGTTGAGATGTCCATATCCCCATCTGGTCTTTGGCCACGACCTGTAACCTTGTACTTTGCTGTACCCTTGGCATAACCTCCTAGTTATCTGATTTTGTCTTTTAGCTAACTTTTACAGCCTTCTGAAGAAGAGGAGAAATCTAGAAAAGTCCATTTGTTCTCTTAGCTTGCAGGCTTCTGAGGCCTAGTGGGATCCCATACAGGCTTTTGTGCTGAGCTGTAGCAAAGTGGAATGGAATTTCCATGAGACTCAGCCTTCAGATTTCAGATGGGAAGCTGGCACAAATCTCCTGTACCCTCAGATCACCCTAAACTTATCTAGACATCTGGAGCTAATCCTAGATAAGGATAGATGATTTTGTTCTTACTTTAGTTAAGATAGATAATTTAAATCTTATTTTCCTTGCCCTCATATCCCACCCTAGCCTGGAAAATTATTATGCAGTGTTAGGGGAAGGAGTGGGAAGCAGCAAATCTTTTCTGATTTACATCTGGACCAAGGCTCTTGAATTTAGAACAAAAATGTTAGACTACCTTTGTCCTCTAGTTCTGCCCCTCTGAGGTGACAAGACTCCCTACCAATGACCTACATGGGGATGGTCACAGGACAGAAAAAAATCTGTGGGGAAAAAACATTGGCTAATATTTCACAATATCATATTGCCACATTTGTAACTATTTACACTTTCTAAATGTATTTGGTCAAGAAAAAGGGTAAGAACAAGAGAGAGAACTGTTCACAAGTACATTCTGGTGGACTGGGTCAGTTTATGGACTGTATCAATCAGTGTCCAGTCAGGAGACAGAAACCACACAGTAAATCAAACAGGAAATATTTAATAAATAGAATGATCAATTATAACAGGTGATTAATTTTAAAATTGTAGAGGGAATTCTAAAGAATACTCAAAAGGACTGAGGGAAAATACCCAATGAAGGACAAACTTGGAAATGGGAGTGCTGGGAATCCTTTCTAAGGTGGGATTCAGACCTCATTGGAGAAGGTATTGCTGTAGCCACTGGATAATGAAGAAGTTGGCTGCATTTTCCTGAGCTCAGGCAGAGTCTATCATCACCAGGTAGAGGCCAGAGAGCAGAAAACATGGATGGGAGTGGCCACAGGAAACACTTTCCCAGAATGTAGGTGGGCTGAGGCTGGGTAGCCAACTGAGAGGATATCTGCGAGAC
The DNA here is from genome assembly GCA_004027715.1 of Plecturocebus donacophilus. Classification (NCBI taxonomy): domain Eukaryota; kingdom Metazoa; phylum Chordata; class Mammalia; order Primates; family Pitheciidae; genus Plecturocebus; species Plecturocebus donacophilus. Next base: position 17,597 of record PVKP010036838.1, on the reverse strand, counting down.
TCACTGGATCCATTAGCAGAGATGCTAGTGAAACCTGATAGAAGTGAGTGCTACCGCATGTCCCTCTCCAAGGCATCTTTGTCAGTGGCAAAATAAGTGCAAGAAAAAGAAAACAGAAAGACACCAGAACTAGGAAGAGAACCCCCTTTCCCCTGTAGTTTCCCTTCAATGCTCTCTACGTTTAGCATGGTGCCAGTGGCAAAGATGAAATTCTTACAGGGCCTGGTTCCATGAACAGAGAGGAAGCAATGCAAGATGAATTTGGAGCTGAGAGGCAATAAATTGACAACCAATGTGTGGATAAAATATAGTGTTAAATGTGATCAGTTGGGTGTTAGCAGGGCCTCTATAAGAACAACTGATTGAGAGTTGAGCACCAGACATTGTAGCAAGTAGTAATGATATAACAAATACTCTGCCCTCCTGGAGTTTGCATTTAGGGTGGGAGCAGGCATAGATTGACTGACAATAAATAAATAAACAAAAACACAGATCATAATTGGTGCCATGACAAAAGTAAATAGAAAACCATGATAGAGAATAAGAAGGGGCCTTTTTCAGTCAGGCACAGGGTTTCATGTCTATAATCCCAGAACTTTGGGAGGCTGAGGTGAGAGAATCACTTGAGTGCAGGAGCTGGAGACCAGCCTGGGCAACATGAGGGGACTCCCATCTCTAAAAAATGGTTAAAAAATAGCTGGTGCATACAGGTGGTCCCAGCTACTCAGGAGGCTGAGATAAGAGGATCATTTGATCCTAGGAGGTCAAGTGATCACCCCACTACACTCCATGGCCTGGGTGACAAGTCAGACCTTGCCAAAAAAAAAAAAAAAGAAAAGAAAAGAGAGAGACCCTTTTTAGAATATGTAGACATGAAGGACCTCTCTGAAGAGTTAGCAAAAATTCTGAATGATCTTGAAATGGTCAAAAAGATTACTAAAACTCTTGACCAGTGCACTCTTCAAGTTATTCTCTGCCTATCGTTTTAGCTATTTTTGCTATACCTGAGCTACTTTATAACTGTGTAAATTGCAGATAATTGATAACAGTGCAAATGAATCCTGTCCTTGGACATGCAAATGAATTCTGTCCTGTGAAAGTACAATTGATCTCCATTCCCCTACCCCTCTCTGGAAGAAGTCAGTGTTGCATATATTCAGCAAATTCATTTTAAGATGCATAATAGCCTGTATGTGTAACTGCTCTTTGGATCCTCCTTTTAATCCAATGTAACATCTTACGGGTTCCTTCATTAATTAGTGAGTTAAGTGATATTTTTAATATGTTCATTTTGTATTCATAAGAGTTATAACTTACCTTTAAAAAAATAATTACAGTGAGCTATGACCATGCTACTGCACTCCAACCTGGGCAGCAGAATAAGACCCTGTCTCAAAAAAAAAAAAAAAAGTCATCCTTTAACACATTTAAATTCAGTCCCCCAAAGACTCCAGTGTGAGGGATACTCAGCCAACATTTACATCATATCAGGATTGAATGAGCCGAACAGACTGTCTACTCCTTCATTATTTGTGTGTTAACACATGCCAAAAATCACCTCTGCGAGATGAGGTCAAGAGACAACAAAGGCTTTCAATTTAGAGATCTGACACACTTTTATCAAGAGTGCTCATGAAATCAAGGATACATTGATTTTCTAACATTGTTGGCAGTTAAAAGAATGTTTAACAGGACTCATATATTTCTGAGCTCATGGTAGAGTCACATTCATAGGATTTTAAAATAGCATAGAAAACTTAGAAATCATGTAGTTCAATCCCCTCATTTTATAGATGAATTAGCCAGGCCAAGAAAGCCTGGGTGACTTGTTCAAGATCATCAACTAATTTATGGCAAGCTGAGATACAAATTGTTCTCTTCCTCTTACTCCTGTACTCTCTTACCAGCAAGATGTTGGAGCCAATTCGAATTTCAAAAATGATTCCTAACAATGGCCTCCATCTCTTCTTTCTCCATTTATACATAATATTCACTCTGAAAAGAATGGGAGTGTGTGTGTCAGTGAGGGATGGTATATGTTAAGGAAAGAGTTTTGGATCCAAAAACAGTATTGGTTTTTCATCTGATTTGACTATGTATTTCTGTTTCTGAGTTTCTGTTTCTTTAACAGCAAACTGGGCATAGATTCTTATTAAATAGTATTTAAATATTAATAACAAACTGCATGATTAAGATTACTAGAATTAACAATAGTCTATATAAATAAGCTTGCACATAGTAGGTGCTCAAAAGCCATAGCTAGCATTAAATGGTAACCCCCCTCCCTCAAATCATCTATATGCCATGAAAACCCTTCAGTATTTGAGGAATGAGCAGTTGACGGTACTGACACTTTTATAATAAATTAGCATGTTATGTTTAAATGAAAGTTATACACACACCCCCACACAGCTGTCTGTTAAAAAAAAATCTATCTTTATTTGAATGAACAATCCCCAAACATAAGTCAACTCTATACAAATCAATATTCTCTCCACCTCCCACTGTTTCATTTGGATGCTTGAAAACAATTCTCATGTCTTTAGACACAATCTGCTTACTTTCAAATTGCCTAAAAGAAAACATAAAACACTGCTTTTTAAAAAGTACAATAATGGACCATGAAGAATGAGGCAATCCAAGTGAAGGCACAGCTCTGTATGCTAGATCTGCTGCACAGGTGAGGGGAGGCTAAGCATGGTGATGACCCAAGGCTTATCCCCATCAGTAAAAAGACCAATATTTGCTTAATACTTTACAGTGAACACAGGATCTTCCTTCCTTCTCTCTCTCTCTCTCTCTCTCTCTCTCTCTCTCTCTCTCTCCCCCTCCTCCCTGCCTTTCTTCATTTCTTTCTCTTTTTTGAGACAGGGTCTCACTCTGTCACCCAAGCTGGAGTGCAGTGGCATGGTCTTGACTCACTGCAGACTCAACCTCCTGGCTAGAGCAATCCTTCTACCTCAGCCTCTCTAGTAGCTGGGACCACAGGTACAGGCACCAGGCCTGGCTAATTTCTTTGGATCTTATATAGAAATGGGGTTTCACCATGTTGCCCAGGCTGCTCTCTAGCTCTTGGGCTCAAGGGATTCTTCCCAGGATTTTTATTATATTATTCTCTTCTCACACTGTAAATAAAAACATACCCAAGACTGGGTAATTTATATAAAGGAAAGAGGTTTAATTGACTCACAGTTCAGCATGGCTGGAGGGGCCTCAGAAAACTGACAACATGGTAGAAAGGGAAGCCATTATGTTCTTCACATGGAAGCAGCAAGGAGAAGTACCGAGCAAAAGGGGGAAAAGCCCCTTATAACATCATCAGATCTCGTGAGAACTCACTCACTATCATGAGAACAGCATGAGGGTAACTGCCCCAATGATAAAATTATCTCCCACTGGGTCCTTCCCACAACACATGGGGATTATGGGAACTACAATCCAAGATGAGATTTAGGTGGGGACAGAGCCAAACCATATCATTCCAGGCCTGACCCTTCCCAAATCTCATGTCCTAACATTTTAAAGCACAATCATGCCCTTCCGACCATCCCCCAAAGTCTTAACTCATTCAGGTATTAATGGAAAAGTCCAAGTCCAAAGTCATCTGAGACAAGGCAAGTCCCTTCTACCTATGAGCCTGTAAAATCAAAAGCAAGTTAATTACTTCCTATAACTTAGGGAGTTACAGGCATTGGGTAAATACACCCATTCCAAATAGAAGAAATTGGCCAAAATGAAGGGTCTACAGGTCCCATACAAGTCTGAAATACAATAAGGCAGTCATTAAACCTTAAAGTTCCAAAATGAGCTCCTTTGACTATGTCTCACATCCAGGTCATACTAATGCAAGAATTGGGCTCCCAAAGTCTCAGACAGCTATGTCCCTATGGCTTTGCAGGACACAGCCCCCACCTCCCAGCTTCCTTCACGGGCTGATTTTGAGTGTCTGTGGCTTTTCCAGGTGCACAGTGAAAGCTGGCAGTGGATCTACCTTTCTGGGGTGTGGAGGACAGTGGCCCTCTTCTCACAGTTCCACTAGGCAGTGCCCCAGTGGGGACTCTGTGTGGGGCTTCAACCTCACATTTCCCTTCTGCACTGTCCTAACAGAAGTTCTGCATGAGAGATCTACCACTGCAGCAAACTTCTGCCTGGACATCCAGGCATTTCTATACATCCTCTGAAATCTAGGCGGAGGTTCCCAAACCTCAATGCTTGAATTCTGTGTACCCACAGGCTGAATACCATGTGGAAGCTACCAAGGCTTGGGGCTTACACCCTCTGAAGCCATGGCCTGAGCTGTACCTTGGCCCCTCTTAACCACAGCTGGGAAACAGGGCAGCAAGTCCCAAGGCTGCATAAAGCAGCAAGGCCCTGGGCCTGTCCCACAAAATCATTTTTCCCTCCTAAGCCTCTGGGTCTATGATTGGAGGGGCTCCTTTGAAGACCTCTGACATGCCCTGGAGACATTTTCCCCATTGTTTTGGGGATTAATATTTGGCTGCACATTACTTAGGCAAATTTCTGCAGCTGGCCTGAACTTCTCCTTCGAAAATAGGTTTTCCTTTTTTATCACATTGTCAGGCTGCAAATTCCAAACTTTTATGCTCTGCTTTCCTTTTAAACATAAGTTCCAATTCCAAACCATATATTTGTGAACACATAAAACTGAATACTTTTAACAGCACCCAAGTCACCTCTTGAATGCTTCGCTGCTCAGAAATTTCTTCCACCAGACACCCTAAATCATCTCTCTCAAGTTCAAAGTTCCACAGATCTCTAGGGCAGGGGCAAAATGCCAACAATCCCTTTGCTAAAACATAGCAAGAGTCACCTTTAGTCCAGTTCCCAATAAGATCATCTCCCTCTAGGACCACCTCAGCTTGGACTTCATTGTCCATATCACTGTCAGCATTTTGGTCAAAGCCATTCAACAAGTCTCTAGGAAGTTCCAAACTCCCCCACATCTTTCTGTCTTTTGAGCCCTCCAAGTTTCTAGGAAGTTCCAAACTTCCCCACATTTTCCTGTCTTCCTTTGAGCCTCCAAACTGTTCTAACCTCTGCCCGTTACCCAGTTCCAAGGCACTTCCACTTTTTTGGGTATCCTTATAGTAGCACCCCACTCCCAGTACCAATTTACTGTATTAGTCTGTTCTCATGCTGCTAACAAAGACACACCCAAGACTGGGTAATTTATAAAGGAAAGAGGTTTGACTCACAGTTCAGCAGGGCTGGGGAGGCCTCAGGAAACTGATCATCACAGTGGAAGGGGAAGCCAACTTCACACGGAGGCAGCAGGGAGGAATGCTGAGCAAAAGGGGGAAAAGTCCCTTATAAAACCACCAGATCTGTGAGAACTCACTCACTATCACGAGAACAGCATGAAGGTAACTGCCCCTTGATTAAATTACCTCACACTGGGTCCCTCCTAAAACACATGTGGATTATAGGAACTACAATTCAAGATGAGATTTGAGTGGGGACACAGCCAAACCATAACATTCATATATATAATTTTGTTTTGAGACAAAGTCTGGCACTGTTGCCCCCGCTGGAGTGCAACGGCATGATCTCAGCTCACTGCAACCTCCGCCTCCTGGGTTCAAGTGATTCTCCTGCCTCAGCCTCCCAAGTAGCCGAGATTACAGGCATCTGCCACCACATCTGGCTAATTTTTTGTATTTTTTGTAGAGATGGGTTTCACTATGTCGGCCAGGCTGGTCTCGAACTCCTGACCTCATGATCCACTTGTCTCAGCCTCCTGAAGTGCAGGGATTACAGGTGTGAGCCACCATGCCCAGCCCATATATATAACTTTAAAAGTATTCTTACAGAACCAAAGAAAGGCTGATATATACTTCTTGTGGCAACAGAAGCAGAAGTAGGGAAACCTATTCAGACAAACTGGCTCTCTAGAGTATTGAATTTACTTTATTGCTACATCAGTTTGCCAGGGCTGCTGTAAAAAAGCACAACAAATTGGGAGGCTTAGAACAATAGGAATTTACTGTCTCACAGTTCTAGAGGCCAGATGTCCAAAATCGAGGTGTCAGTAGTGCCACAGTTCTGTGAAGGTACTAAGAAAGAACCTGTTCCAGGCCTTTCTCCTAACTTCCAGTAGTTCCTTGGCTTGTGGCAGCACAATTCCAATCTTTACATGGTATTTCAGCTGCATGTGTATATATTTCTGTGTCTAAATTTCTCCATTATATGAGGCCACCAATCACATTGGATTAGGGCACACCCTAATGACCTCATCTTAACTTGAGCATGTGCAAAGACCTTATTTCCAAATAAGGTCAAATTTATAGTCATTGAGGGTTATATGAAATTTGGGGACACACAATTCAACCTATAAGAATTGGTTATAGGTTCCTTCCTTCTTTTAACTTTGCCAAACACACTGATGGCCAACAGCACTCACTCACTCATCCATTCATTTGTTAAACATTTGCATGTGTCAGGCTCTGTTCTGGTGTTGATGCAAAAAATAAAAACAAAATTGAATACAGACCCTGTCCTTGAGAAATCGCATTTCGGAGGGAATCAGAGGCACATCATTATGATAATAAGTACTATTATTGAGTGGGTATTGCTAGGTATTATAATATGCACTTTTCAACCAATTTTTACAATAGTGTGATAAGTGATGTATCAGAAACATACTTGGAGAACCCAGGGAGGTCCTAAATTTGTCCCAGAGTTCAGGAATACTTTCAGAAATTAAGTATTATTTCATCTGAGTCTAAACGGGTGTGTAGAAATATCCTAGGTAGCTCAAAAGTGGTTATATTGAGTACTGGATCCAAAGAAGAGAATTTTATAGAGGAAAAAACAGCACATACAAAGGTTAAGAGACAAACTGTAAACCCCAGGAGGGCTGGGATTTTTGTCTATTTTATTAAGTAACTCCTATATCTCTGGTGCTTTGAACAGTGCCAGTTCATTCAAGAAGTAGTCAATGAATGAATTTAAGGGCATCATATATCTAAGGGATGGCATGGCCTGCAGCTCACTGTCACTGTAAAAGTAGACAAAAATCTAGTCTCAAAGAGCCCAGTAAACTACATAAAATATAAGAGATTAGGGCTGATATGTTGATGATACATATCGCTAGTATTAAAAAATTCCAGGAAGTCCAGGAATGCCTGGCAACTGTCCTGCCAATTACCCTTTTCCCCAGACCATGTACAGGGGTGAGGCACCGAAGGACTGGGGGGTGGGGGAGGTGGGGCACAGCTCCACGTTCTCCAAAGTAGGGTTCTCTGGCAAAAGCAGGATTGAAGCACATGGTTTGGACTTGAAATGTACGTGGAGCCTCCTACTCTCCTCTTTCCACCCCATCCTCCCTTCTCTGCGCCCGACTCCACCATTGGCTCCTGAAGGACACCGGACAAACTCCTGGCCTTCCCCAAATCCCACGGGAGGAATCGCTGAGCGCGCCCCGGCCCGCCGGCCCCGCCCTCTTACTCTCAGGAACTCAGCGAGCGCGCACGCGCGCCTCCTCAAGCAGGGCGCGCACCCGAGAGCTTCCCGCATCCCCGTGCTCATCCGGGTCTCAGAGAGCCTCGGCCAATGGTAGCCGCTCACGGCCCCCGGGGGCGGGGCTAAGCCTTCCCTCACAAGGAGCCTGTGGTCAACGCGGGTGCCTTCGATGGACAGCCGCCAGTCGGTACAGGAAAGTGGCAGAGGCAGTGGGCTCAGCGTGTGGGCAAGGGTCAACAGTTTTGGGATCAAGCGGCTGCCACTCCTCCAAAAGCTACTGAAGTGCTAGCAGATTTCCCCCTCCGAGCCAGTGTAGTAAACACACTTCAGAAACGTGAGGTGCCGGTGGTCACGTGGGAAGTGCGCTGTCCAATGAGGAGCCGGGGGCGGGGCCGAGGCCGCTGACGCGGCGGCAGCGGCGGCAGAGTCACCCGGGCAGCCTCGGGACCGGTCACCGGCCGGCAATCGTCCAGCGGCCTCGACCACCGTCTCCGTCCTCCATCTCGGTCCTTTCTCCCGGGCCGAGAGACAGCGTCGCCGACTGGGGCTCATTCTCCTCCCGTTCTCCTCGGTGACTCACCTCGGGCGGGCCGTTTTGTCTTCAGGGGCCGCCTCGGTTTGGGCGAGGTTTCCGTGACGAACCTCCTGGGGCCGTCCGTGCCGGCTCGGGCAGTCGTGGCGGCTCGAGCTCGTGGAACTTGCTCAGGCTCCGGAGGTCCGAGGCCCTCGAAGTTATGCGGCGTCTCCAGACGGTTGTGGCGCGCCCGGGCTCCTAAAGGGCGTCACACCCGGACTCTGCGGGCTGGGCAACCTCCATTCATCTTCCTACTGCGCCTCCAGCGCCCCCGCCTTCTCCGGTCGCCTCCTCAGAGTCATTTTTTCCTGCCCCCCCCCTCTGCCGCCCTTTCCTCACTCCCCGGGTGAGGCAATTCTCTTGGAAGCGAAGGTGTCGGCTATGAGCCGGAGCCTCCTTCCTTGAATTTCTCTGTGGAGGAACCGCCGCGCCCCCCGGCATGGGGGTGAACGCCGTGCACTGGTTCCGAAAGGGGCTCCGGCTCCACGACAACCCCGCCCTGAAGGAGTGCATTCAGGGCGCCGACACCATCCGCTGCGTCTACATCCTGGACCCCTGGTTTGCCGGCTCCTCCAATGTGGGCATCAACAGGTGGCGGTGAGTCACAAGCCCGTGGGAAATGAATTGGGGTGTTTAATAAATCTGATGTTAATGAATTCCATGCGATCCGTCAAATCTGAAAATTTGACGTAGGACTGCCTTGCTTATATCGCTTAAGAATTGTAGGTGTGTTAAGTATTAAATAGAACTGACTTAATAGTTCTCTGGCCGGAGAGTACTGACGACTGGAACACTCTGCCTTCATCAGTGAGTTATGTGTCTTTCTGTGCTAACAGGAGCTCTTCCACTGGATTTGTGGAGAATTCTTAGTGCTGGAGTTAAAAAAACACCCTTTCTGTCCTTAGTGGCCTGTATATGGATTCCCTTGGCCTCTTTGTGGCATTCGAAAGGATTGTGGTGTTTCCTGTTTATGTTCGTGTCTAGGTAACTCATAGTATGGAGAATAATCATTCATTCAGTACAGCCTGCTCCAAATCCAGTTTTCTTCCACCTTGAGGTTACTGTGGGAAAAGCAAGGCAAACATTATCTGGTTTCTCTGCTCAGTTCTTCCGCTCAACTCCTCCTTGTGGTAGCCGAGACAAAGCACAGTTTGTCTTTCTAGGCAGTCCTTCTAGGGATCAGAGCACTGAAAGAAATCTTAGAGACGCTTTGCAGTCTTTTCCTGAAACACCAGTCTACATGATTGTTAGGCCCCCTGGTGGACATGAAAGCATTAGCTCGATAGATAGATTATTGATCACTTACCACCATATGCCAGGCACTGATTTAAATGCTAGGGATACAGCAGTGAATGAAAGACAAAAAGTCATGTCTTCGACCAGAAAGTAAAATAGATAGTATTTTAGGTGGTGATAAGGGTTGGGAAGAAAAATAGAGCAGAGTAAAGGAATAAAGAATACAAGGGTAGGGATGGGGTTGCAATTTTAAATATGATGATCAGGGGAAAAGTCACAGAGAAGATGCCAGTTGAGCAGACCCAAAGGAGGTGGTGGGATGCAGATATCTAGGGGAAGACCATTCCAGGCAAAGGGAAGAGTAAGGAATAAAGCAGAAATGTGCTTGAACTTTGGAAGGAAGAGCAAAAGAATCCAGTATGACTAGAGCAGAATAAGTGGGGAAAAAATAGTAGATGATGAGGTCAGAGTTGACTTAGGGTCAGATCGAAGAGAGCCTTATAAGCAGTTTTCAAGATTTGGGTTTTTAACCCAGAGTGAAATGGGAATAACTCTAGGATTATGAGCGGAGAAGTAATGTGATCTGGCATAAGTTTGAAAAATAATTTCTCTGCTTGTGGTTCTGAATTGGGGGTGGAGGTGGACAAGAAGCAGGAAGTCTAGTTAAGAAGCTGTTGATACTCATCCAGGTGAAACGTGATAACAGCTTGAACTATAGCGACAACCATGGACGTGGTGAGAAATAAACAGATTGTGGTTATATTGTGAAGGCACAATACACAGTATTTGTTGGCAGATTGGATGTGTAGTGAGAGAGAAAGAAAAGGAGTTAGGCTGGTGGTGGTGGGTCACGCCTGTAATCCCAACACTTCGGAAGGCTGAGACTTGCAGATCACTTGAAGCCAGGAATTTGAGACCAACCTGGTCATCATGGAAAACCCTGTCTCTATTAATACTAAAAATACAAAAATTAGCCGGGCATGGTGGTGCATGCCTGTAATCCCAGCTACTCAGAAGGCTGAGGCTGAAACAAGGCTCAATCCTTGCTTGAACCTAGGAGACGGAGGTTGCAGTGAGCCAAGATCATGCCACTGCACTCCAGCCTGAGTGACAAAGTACTCTGTCTCAGAAGAAAAAAAGGAGTTATAGTTTGGTGCTACATAAAAAGAACCAAAAATCGGTGCTATTTATGTAGTAACTAGCTCATTTTGAGAAAAGTTTTGGCTTGAGAAACTAAAAGGATGGGGCTGCACTTTGCTAAGAAAGTGAAACCAGTTGGAGAAGCCATTGGGAGGGTCATTGGAGTTCTCTTTCATTAAGTCATTAAGTTCAAGATGTGTTTTACACATTCAAATGGAGATAGCAGATAGGCAGTTGGCTATATCTGGAGCTCAAGACAGAGATCCATGCAGGAAATATAAATTGGAGAATTCATCAGTTTATAGACAGTATATAAAGCCATGTATTCATCCATCCATTTATTGAACAAATATTTGTCAAGCACCTACTATGTGCCAGCCACTGTTTTAGGTGCAGGGGATCCAGTATAAACAAAATAGCCCAATCCTTACCCTGTTGAAGCTACATTCTAGTAGAGCCATGAGGCTGAAAGCATTAAGAAAGTGAGATAGACCAGAGATGCAAGTGGTGCAAGGGCTGAACCTTGAATACTCTTAATGCTTATAAATTGTGGAGCTGTGGAAGAACCAGCTTATGAGACTGCCAAGGAGCCACTAGTATTGTAAGAACAAAACCCAAAAGAGTATGGTGTCTTAGAAGCCGAGTAAAGAAAGTATCTTGGCCAGACATGGTGGCTCATACCTGTAATCTCAGCACTTTGGGAGGCTGAGGTAGGCAGATCACTTGAGGCCAGGAGTTTGAGACCAGCCTGACCAATATGGTAAAACCCCATCTCTACTAAAAAATAGAAAAATTAGCAGGGCATGATGGCACATACTTGTAATCCCAGCTACTCAAGGAGGCCTGGGCATAAGAAGCGCTTGAACCCAGGAGGTGGAGGTTGCAGTGAGCTGAGATCGTGCTATTGCACTCCAGTCTGAGCAACAGAGCCAGACTGTCTCAATAAAAAAGGAAAGAAAGACAGTATTTCAAGGAGGAGAGAGTGTTTTACTTATGTCAGATGCTACTGATAGGTCAAGTAAGATGAGAACTGAAAAATAAAAATTGGATTTAGCAATTTGAGGTCTTTTGGAATTTTATCTGGAGTGGTTTTGGTAGTGTCAGAGGCAAAGGTCTTTTTGGAATCACTCATAGTACCAAATTCAGTGCTTTTTATACAGTAGTAGCTCAGTTACTGTTTGTTGAATGAAGTGATGTCTTGGAGTCAATGACTTTTATATTTAAACAGCTTTATTAATTTACTTATTGACTATGAGATAATGCCCAAATTCCTTAGCCAGAGAAGATCTGCCATTTGCCCTGTGTATTTCATCTCCTACTGATGACAATATGTGATTTCAACTCCAGGGGAAAACCTTCTTAGTTTTCTTTAGATACTTTTGTATTTTCTTCCATTAACACTTTTTAGACTTGGATTTAACAGAAAAGCAAAATTTTAAATAATTATTTTACCTAATAAGCACATTAACAAAACTACTTTTTGATACTGCCATCATTTCATTTAAAAAGGATGTTTTAATATTTAAACGAAAAAAGTTTGGCAGAGCTTAGTGTCTCTTGCCTGTAATTCCAGCTACTCAGGAGGCTGAGGCCGGAGAATCACTCAGGAGTAGAGCCCAGGAGTTGGAAGCTGCAGTGAGCTGTGAATGGGCTACTGCACTGCAGCCTGGGTGACAGAGAGAGACCCTATTTCTTAAAAAAAAAAATTTGAAGGACATTGTCTCAAAATAAAGTATTTTGACTTGCATAAATTTAGCTTTATGAAAATTCACATCTCTTATAAAAATTATAATACAGAAACTTATATTCTAATATTCACAGAAGCGTTATTCATAATAGCCAAAAAGTGGAAATAACCCAGGTGGCCATCAGTTGATGAATGGATAAACAAAATGTGGTACATCCATATAATGGAATATTATTTAGCCATAAAAAGGAATGAAATACTGATACATGCTACAAAATGTATGAATGAACCTTGAAAACACACTAAGTGAAAGAAGCCAGTCACAAAATTCCATGTATTATATGATTCTGTTTATATGGAATTTCTACAGTGGGCAAATCTATAGAGACAGGAAGCAGATTAGTGGCTCCTTAGGATTGAGGAAGCTGGGGAGTTGGGAGGTGATAGCTAAGGGGCACAAGGTATCTTTTTTAAGGTGATGAAACTGTTCTAGAAGGGGATGGATGATTGTACAACTCTGTACTTGTCTGGGATGATTAACATAGTCTGAACTCTTACACCACTTTTTGCTGTTGCTTCTCACATCACTCTTAGCATTTCCTGCCCTCATTTGTGAATGTTAGTATTGTTTTATTAATAGTTTGTTCAAGCTGCTGTAACAAGATACCTTTAGACTAGGTAGTTTATAAACAACAGGAATTTATTTCTCACAGTTTTGAAAGGAGTCCAGAATAAAGGCACCAGCAGATTCAGTGTCACTGAGGCTCTCTGCTTCATAGATGATGCTTTCTGTGTCCTCACATGGTGGAAGGGGTTAACAAGTTTCTGCAGCCCCTTTTATAAGAGCACTCTCTTAGTCTGTTTGAATTATTATAAAGGGATGCCTGAGGCTGAGTAATTTATAAAGACAATAGATTTACTTGGTTCATAATTTTGCAGGCTTTACAAGAAGTATGGCATCAGCATCTGATTCTAGTGAGAACCTCAGAAAGCTTTTAATCGTGATGGAAGGGGAAGTGGAGCTGGCATGTCACATGGTGAGAGAGAGAAGGGAGGGGTATCAGGCTCTTTTTAACAATTAATTCTTCTGTTAATTAATAGGAGTGAGAAGTCACTCATTACGTGATAGCACCAAGCTATTCGTGAGGGATCTTCTCTCATGTTACAAACACCTCTCACCTCCAATGTTGGGGACAACATTTTAACATGACATTTGGTGGGGACATATCTAAACTATATGATTCTATCTCTAGTCCCCAAAATCTCTTGTCTTATTTATTTTTTATTATTCTTTTATTTTTATTTTTGAGATGGGATCTCACTCTGTTGCCCAGGCTGCAGTGCAGAGGCACTATCGTGGCTCACTGTAGTCACAACCACTTGGGTTCAAGCAGTTCTCCCACCTCAGCTTTGCAAGTAGCTGGGACCACAGGCATGCATCAGCATGGCCAGCTAATTTTTTTATTACTTGTAAAGGTGAGATCTCACTATGTTGCTCAAGCTGTCTCATACTCCTAGGCTCAAACAGTTCTCCTGCCTCAGACTTCCAAAGTGCTGGGATTATAGGTATGAGCTACCATGCCCACCCTCTTGTCTTTTTTCTATTGTAAAATATAATCATCTCTTTCAGAGTCCCTAGAAGTCTTAACTAGTTTCAGCATCAACTCAAAGTCTAATGTCGTATTGAGATGCAAGGCAAGTTCCTTAAAGCTATGAGCCTGTAAGATCAAAAACAAGTTATTTACTTTTAAGATACAATGATGGAACAAACACTGGGTAAACATTTCCATTTTATTGATTTATTTATTTATTTGAGATGGAGTTTCACTCTTGTTACCCAGGCTGGAGTGCAACGGTATGATCTCAGCTCAGTGCAACCTCCGTATCCCAGGTTCAAGCAATTCTCCTGCCTCAGCCTCCTGAGTAGCTGGGATTACAGGCACCTGCCACCATGCCCAGCTAATTTTTTGTATTTTTAGTAGAGAAAGGGATTCTTCATGTTGATCAGGCTGGTCTCAAACTCCCAACCTCTGGTGATCCACCAGCTCAGCCTCCCAAAGTGCTGGGATTACAGGTGTGAGCCACTGGGACTGACTGACATTTCCATTTTAAAATGGAGATACTAACAAAAAGAGCCCACCCAAGTCTGAAACCCAGTAGGGCAGAAAGTAAGTCTTATCGCTCTAAAATAATCTCTCTTGACTAGTGTCCCATAAATGAGCACAATGGTCAAAGAGGTGGGTTCTCGAAACCTCTGGCAGCCCCATCTCTATGGCTTGGTTGGGCACAGACCACATGGCTTCTTTCATGGATTGGAGTCTAATGTCTGTCACTTTTCCAGGCTGACAGTGTATGCTGTTTTCATCCAAAGAATTCTTTTAATCTTTCCACTTTCTCACTTTCCACCCTCTCCCACATCCTGAGCACACTGATACAAGAGGTGGGCTCTCAAAACCTTGGGCAGCCGCATCTCTATGGCTGGGTTGGGTATAGCCCACATGGTTGCTCTCAGGATTGGAGGCTAATGTCTGTCACTTTTCCAGGTTGAGGGTGTATGCTATTTTCATCCAAAGAATACTTTTAATCTTTCCACTTTCTGACTTTTCTTTCTCTTTCTTTTTCTCTTTTTCTCTTTCTCTCTCTCTCTCTTTTTCTTTCTCTTTCTCTCTTCCTCTCTTTCTCTTTCTTCTTCCTTTTTTTTTTTTTTTTTTTTTTTTTTTTTTTTTTTTTTTTTTTTTTTTTTTTTTTTTTTTTTTTTTTTTTTTTTTTTTTTTTTTTTTTTTTTTTTTTTTTTTTAAAGTTTAAACCTTTGTCCACACCTTCCTCTTCTTCTCTTGGCTTTAGTTAGACTGCCACCACTGTGGGGCCTGGTGGGCAGTGGCCCTGTTCTCACTGCTCTACTAGGCAAATCCCCAGTGACTTTTCTCTAGGGACTCAGACCCCACATTTTCCCTTGGCACCAGTCTAGTAGAATCTCTCTGTAGGAGCTCTGCTGTGGCAGCTGGGCACCCAGGCTTTTTGATATATCTTGTGAAATCTAGGTGAAAGCTTCGAAGCCTTCATGGATCTTGTTGTACTCTATGTACCAGCAGACTTAACACCACTTGGAAACCACCAAGTCCTGTGGTTTGCACCCACTGGAGTGGCAGTCCAACCAAGTACCTGGGGCCTTTGGAGCCCTGGCTGCAATGAGAGCAGCCGGAACATGGCAAGTAGCATCTCAAGGCAGCACAAGGCCGCAACACCCTGAGCCATGTCCTCCCAAACCATTTTGCCTGAGTATGCCTCAGGGCCTGTAATGGAAGGGGTAGCCTTGATTTCTGGAATGTCTTTGGGGCCTTTTCCCCATTGTCTTGACTATTAACAATTGGCTCCCTTTTAGTCATGTTAATTGTTTTAAAAACCTGTTGTTCTGGCAGGGCCTGGTACCTGGGGCTGGGAAGTTTGGATTTCTCTTCTGAAAACTTCCCTTTACCACATGGTCAGGTTGTAAATTATTCAAATTTGTGTGTTGTGTTTTTTCTCTTAAATATTAGCTTTAACTTTGCCTTTCTTTTTTTAACTTCCGTATCTGATAGTAGGCTATTAGAAGCAGCCATGTTGCCTTTTGAACACTTGGTTGTTTAGAAATTTTTTTTGCCATTTAGCTTAGGTCATTACTCTTAAGTTCAGCCTTTTACAAGTCTTAGAGCATGGACACATGCAGCCAACTTTTTTGTTACAAGCATAACATATAATGTAGCTGATTTTTTTGTTTTAGTTTTTAAAAATGTTTATCTGAGACCTCATGAACATGGCCTTTACTATCTACATTTAATCAGCATTTTTGTCACAACCAATTAACCGGTCTCTAAGAAGTTTTAAAGTTTTTCTTGTGTATGAGGTTTTTTGTTTTTGTTTTTTTTTTCTTTTTTAAAATAAAAATTTTTAAATATTTTAAGTTCTGGGTTACATGTGCAGAACACGCAGGTTTGTTACATAGGTATACATGTGCCATGGAGTTTTGCTGCACTCATCAACCCGTCATCTAGATTTTAAGGCCCGCATACATTAGGGGTTTGTTCTAATGCTTTCCCTCCCCTTGCCCTCCAACCTATGACAGGCCCCAGTATGTGATGTTCCCCTCCCTGTGTCCATGTATTCTCATTGTTCAACTCCCACTTGTGGGTAAGAACATGTGGTGTTTGGTTTTTTGTTCCTGTGTTAGTTTGCTGAGGATGATGGTTTCCAGCTTTATCCATGTCCCTGTAAAAGACATGAACTCATCCTTTTTATGGCTGCATAGTATTCCATGATGTATATGTGCCACATTTTCTTTATCCAGTCTATTATTGATGGGCATTTGGGTTACTTCCGAGTCTTTGCTATTGTGAATAATGTGGGTGAAAGCTGCCAAGCCTCATGGATCTTGTATTCTATGTACCAGCAGACTTAACACCACTTGGAAACCACTATATGTGTGCATGTGTCTTTATAGTAGAATGATTTATAATCCTTTGAGTATATACCCAGTAATGGGATTGCAGGGTCAAATGGTATTTCTGGTTCTAGATCCTTGAGGAACCACCACACTGTCTTCCACAATGGTTGAACTAATTTACACTCCCACCAACAGTGTAAAAGCATTCCTGTTTCTTCACATCCTCTCCAACATCTGTTGTTTCTTGACTTTTTAAAGATCACCATTCTAACTGGCATGAGATGGTATCTCATTGTGGTTTTGATTTCCATTTCTTTAATGACCAATGACAACATGCTTTTTTCATGTTTCTTGGCCACATAAATGTCTTCTTTTGAGAAGTTTCTGTTCATATCTTTCACCCACTTTTTGATGGGGTTGTTCGTTTTTTTCTTGTAAATTTGTTTAAGTTCCTTGTAGATTCTGGATATCCACCTTTGTCAGATGGAGAGATTGCAAAAATTTTCTCCCATTCTGTAGGCTGCCTGTTCACTCTGATGATAGTATCTTTCACTGTGCAGAAACTCTTTGTTTTAATTTGATCCTGTTTGTCAATTTTGGCTTTTGTTGCAATTGCTTTTGGTGTTTTAGTCATGAAGTCTCTGCCCATGCCAGTGTCCAGATTGGTGTTGCATAGGTTTTCTTCTAGGGTTTTTATGGTTTTAGGTCTACATTTAAGTCTTTAATCCATCTTGAGTTATTTTTTTGTATAAGGTGTAAGGAAGGGGTCCAGTTTCAGTTTTCTGCCTATGGCTAGACAGTTTTCCCAACAACATTTATTAAATAGGAAATCCTTTCCCCCTTGCTTGCTTCTGTTAGGTTTGTTGAAGACCAGATGGTTGTAGATGTGGTGTTATTTCTGAGGCCTCTGTTTTGTTCCACTGGTCTATATATCTGTTTTGATACCACTACTGTGCTATTTTGGTTACTGTAGCCTTGTAGTATAGTTTGAAGTCAGGTAGCATGATGCCTCCAGATTTGTTCTATTTGCTTAGGATTGTCTTGGCTATACAGGCTCT
>PVKP010036837.1:0-22144 GCA_004027715.1 Plecturocebus donacophilus | reverse complement strand
TGGCGTCCACTCGCTCTCTGCGCCCTCACCGCGAGCCACAATCCCGAGCTGCTGCTATGCGGCCATTTTGGATCTCTCTCCTCCCGGTGATGAAGTTTTTCTGTTTCTTAGTTTTCCTTTGGCGGATGCCGGTTCCCCTCTGAGCCAGACCTTCCCGGGTTCGCTGCGCCCGCTGTGAAACTCTCAGTCCTCAGCGCTTTCAATTGCTGTTTTCCTTGTGGGGATGGGACCAGCTGAGCCCGTCCGTCCCTTATACTCCGCACCGGGAAGCGCCGCGCTGTGAAAACTGTGAAACTTTGCTTTCTATTTCTCATACTCTATAAGTTACATCATTCTATTTCATGTTAACTAAAGGGAATATCTGAGTAGGATGTATCAGGCTTCTAGTTCATGCTACCCTGCTCAACTATAACCAAGATATTTAAACCTCTCTGTGTCCCAGTATCTTCAAATAAAAAGTTAAGATTTTTAATCTATCTTATCATATTTGTATCTGTCTCTGTATATTGCATTTAATTATACATGTATATTTTTCTCAAATTAAATAGTAAACTCATGAGACTTAAGTCTATCTCTGAATTATCTTTGTCTTCCCCATAGGACATAGGATAGCTTTTAACACTTCTAATATATCACCAATAGTAGGGAATTGAACATTTTACTTTAGAATTATAATTCTCCAAAATATGAATCAGAAAACAGTTGTAAGATCCCCCCAAAAATGTGAAACATTAAGTTAAATAAACATAATTGAATTTCTTTACTGCAGAAGTTATCAGAAGCTTAATATGCTTATATGCCCTGTAACTAGCTCATAGGAAACCACAGTCGGTGGTAGAATCTCCCTTAATCAAGTGAGCAGCACAAGTAGTTTCTTTCTTTATTGAAAAAGTTTATCAAAGGCAATAATCATAACCCATAAATGTCAAAAAAGAAATCTTCACTTTTACTTTCTAGGTGGCCATGTTCTCTACTTTGAGTATGTACTATGAGTGGAGTTTCCAGCACAGTCCTCCGTTTTGTGTGTGTGCATAAAAGTCACACTTACTATACATCATCTATGATTTTTAGATTTGGGTTCTTTTAATTAAAATAATATTAAAACAAAGTGAAATCTAAGTGCAGACTCTTATGATGTGATTTTTTTTAATTGTTTATAGTTGATGGGTCATTCCTAATTTGATTGTAAAGTTTTTTGACTCAAGGATCTTGCTAAAGTTCAATTTTAGTTTTTATTTATGTTGTTCTCTTCCCATACTCATATGTCATTGATTTACACAATATTTCATTACAGTGTATAATTACAATAACAGGCACCGTGGGCATAATCTATGATGAAGTCAAACAAAAATGTCTCCTTAGCATCAACTCTTCTTAGCTACTTATTCTGTAGCTATGATGGATGAGCTACAGAATGTCCCCCACTGGTGACTACTCAGAAGTGGGCATCTGTACATACTTGTAGGAGGAGAACAAAGAGTATCTCTACAGCTGGAGAGTTAAATGGGGAATCACTTGCAAGAATGTTCACTGTGTGCTACTGTTCTACAGAATACATTGTGAAGGAGCTTGATCTGAGAGGTCAAAAAGCCTCTTTCAAATCTAAAATCTTCTGTGATCATTAAGATCGACTATGAAGGTTTTTCTCATTGTATGTCCTATTTTCCCAAGAAGACTACATAGTCTATTAGGGTGGAAAATATGGTTTCTTATTTCTGTCTTATGAGGTTAATACTGTAATGCTGTATCAAGAAGAAGTGTTCACAGTATATATGTTAACATTTAAGTTTTAATAAGTTTATTGCTACATTACAGTATGGGTGATGCCAAAAGTATCTTCAGTACAAGATAATCCTGGTCATAGCCTGTTATTTTTTCACTGTCTAGTTCAGTCATTCAAAAGCTGGCCTCAGTTATCCCAAATTCATGTTGCCTTTTACCAATTAAGACAGTAGTATAGTATGGGAAAGTTCAAGGCACTGTTTAATTGTTTACAAAAGCAGTTAGATAGCAATGAATGACTTACTGATAAAACATCCATTTTGGGTTGATAACGAATTTGCAACTCATAAGGCATTTACAGAGCTATGGCAGAAAGTATGCTATCTAACTAGAGTCTAACTAATGATCAAGAATCTAGTGGTGACTTTTCTTGCCACTCCAGCCAAGATTTTTAGATCTTCTGCTTCTAATGGTGATAGTAAGCAATAAGGAGTTGTCCAAGACATAACAGTTTGCAAATCCCTCATTTTTAAATACACATGAGAGTATACTGAGATAAGTAGTCTATGGCAGCTATTATAAAGGATAAGAAACAAATGACTTTACTGCTCCAATTGCTCTTCTACCCTGTCAATTCGCACATACACACACCTTGTTCTTCCATCTCCTGATGGTCAAATTTGGACAATTAGAAGATCTAGTTCAAAATCAAAGCTGTCTACTGCAGATAGCATTTATCTGATTATTATTATAATTAAATTCATTTTTCCACCAAACACATCAAGAATGTCAAGAATCTTCCTGCAACAAATACCCAGTTAGAGCTTGTTCCAGACAATTTAGATGCACAACTTAGGACTTTCACTTTGCTTCACAAAAAAAAAAAAAAAAAAAAAAAAAAAACTCTCATGTTTTGAGAAATTATGTGTGAAATGAACCAAGGGTCTCTGTAAAGAGTAGCACATGAAGCATTCCTCCTTATTTGAAAACAAGTAGTAACTCTTGAGTTCTTAGCGAAAATGACACTTTCAGTGGTTTTTTTCTCCCTCAAAGAATATTCATTTTAGTTCTAAAATTGCAAAACACATAAATCAGTAAAATAAACAAATCTTTCAAAGATATTTTGCTTTAAGGCACCTCAAGATAAAAGTTGAGTATTCTATTGCTGATACTCAAAGCCAAGTTCATTTTTCAGGTGAACTGCAACAGAGAATTTTATTCTCCGTTCATGATTCACTTGAACCATTGTCATAGTTTCCCAAATGCTACCTAAGTAACGTTAATCATCGAAGTCAGGGAGAGGCTGAGGAGAGCTCTAAGCTCAAGTGTGTTTATCAACTTAATTCAACCATAACTGATCGGTTGTGTAAGCAAACAAGGGGGAGTGGCGTGGTTGAGCTGAACATTCTCAACTCTCAAACAACAAACAAACAAACCTTCAAACATTGTCACTGTTACTATCACACCATAAACACCACAAATGCTACATCACAGCTGCCTAAATTAATTTGGGAATCACAGGAATGTCCATGAAAAGTCACAGATGATACGTAGGCAACAAGATAACTAGAAAAAAAGGTAACTTCCACAAGTATTGAAGTTGTGTTGGAAAGAAAAACTCCCTAACTACTTGCTTTTCAAACCTTCACCAATCAGAAAGCCAGGTACACTGCCTTCCAGACTCTCTGTCCCATAGTTCCCTGCAATTCAGAGATGAGCTGGCACCAGCTGGAATCAGGTAACTTCCAGGCAACTCACAGCAAACGTCAGTTACTCTTGAGTTCAAAACTAAAACAAACTTAAATGCTCACCCTCCTACCACGAGCCAGCCACAGATATCTGTTTCTGTGTCTTCAGTTATTCTGATCTCATCAGAAATGCCAGAAAAAGAAACAAGATATGAAAAGAAGAATACATCAGGGGTGTTTCTACATTGCTCATTATCTTGGGTTTCAGACAACCTGTAATCTTTAGAAATTGCTAAATACTAAAGAGGTACTTAGAAATGCCCATCAAAATACTAAAGGAAGCCAGGGCCAAGCTTTGCATTTCAATTACTCACCATAGTTTGGAACAGATTTAATAAACTTCACAAATTAACTAACTGATAAGAAGCATGAGCCAGATTTATCTTCCGCATCCCAAAGATTTGCCAACAAATTCATTCCTCCTCTTTTCTTTATTAATATACACGAAAATTGTTATACGGCAGCAACTTATCTTTCTCTTCTTGGCAACACATACACAAAAGTACATAGCCAAGAAATAGTGTGATTTAAAAGTAATCTTTCAGGAAAATTTTACTTAAGAAAGATTAGATGATAAGAAAATTATTTAAAATCAACATAAAATTCCAGATAAAAACCGAAAGTAGGCCAGGCGCAGTGGCTCATGCCTGTAATCCCACCACTTTGGGCGGCTGAGGCAGGCAGATCACTTGCGGTTGGGAGTTTGAGATCTGTCTGGCCAACATGGTGAAACCCTGCCTCTACTAAAAACAAAAATTAACTGGGCATGGTGGTGTGTGCCTGTAATCCCAGCTACTTGGGGGGCTGAGGCAGAAGAGTCACTTGAACCTGGGAAGCAGAGGTTGCAGTGAGCCGAGATCACGCCATTGCACTCCAGCCTGGGTGCCAGAGTGAGACCTTGTCTCAAATAATCATAGCAATAATAAGGATATTAACCCTAACCTATGCTGTTGTGTGAGTAGAAATGTAAATGCGACAATGTGTATTCAATGTCTCCTGCAGTAACAGATAATCAAAAAGAAAAAGAAAATAGCTATTTTTAGTTTGAAACCAAACTTCATGCTTCACATAAGTAATACAAGCTGGATTATTTTTTTTTTCTGGGTCATAGCCAATAGCTTTGAAATCTTCCATTGTGTTCAAGGAATTTGTGCACAGAGTGCACAAATGCAAATAGCCATGATGGGAAATGGCCCCAATGCAAATGGGAATAAGTGTGGCCAGTGTTGCATTGTCTGTCACAATGTAGAAAATGCCTAGAGCAAGTCCTCCAGGTTAGTTATTGTTTTCCTTTATATGTTGTAGATATTCCTAGAGCAACCAATAAAAAATATTATTTGAGAATATATCTCAATTAATTTGGTAAGATTTCTAATTAAGTTTGTGAAGACAATGAAGACCATATGTTTGCATTCTTTTCCAAAGAAGTCTATTTTACTGCAGTAAGCTGAACCCCTTGTGAGGAAAGCCTTTGAGAATGAATAAAGTCTTGAGACACTGCATGTTTTGCAACTCACAGTGGCCAAAACAGAGTCTTAGGGGTCTGCAGAACTGTGTTTTGGACCATGTACGAGATGCATGTACACTGAGTGGGCACTTCTGCCGTTGGCCATTTGTGGACCTCCCTAGATCAGAGTACAGGAGGAAGGCAGCAAGGCAGGACAGGAGGAGGCTGACCTGCTCATTTTGCTAGAGACACAGGCCATCGCTCCCAAGAAGAAGGAGGTAGACTTTCTATGCTACGTGTTAACACGCATATATTTATATTCACATTTATAAGGACACCGTTCCGATAAAAGAACAGAAATTGAGTGAGCATTTTGTAAATTAATAAGACCTACATATAATATCATTATGCAAAAGTATTATTTTCTCCCTGAGCATTCTATGCGCCATGCAGTGGAGACACATCCTACTCAACAATTAAGTCAGTGGGGAAAAAACTGGATAGAGTCAAAGTCACTCTCAAACATTCCTTAAGTTGCCTATGAAGAACAATATCCCTGGTTTTATACATACTTCACTGTCTCTAAATAAGCTTCACACAGTCAGCTTTTCTTCCAGCACTGAAACAAATTACTGTTTCTTCAGTAGAGAAACCAGATGAAATACCAGGCCTGCGTTTAACAGCTATATTGGAAACAAGAAAAGAAAAAAAAAGTGTCTGTTTTTTGTACTTCTATTAAGCCCATGTAGTTGAGCGATTTAAAGCCATATAACTCCACTGTAGGTGAAATGAAATTAGTTTTTTTTTTCTACTTTAAAAGCTGATGCTCAAATAAAATCCCATTCTAATTATTGAAAGAAACGTTCAAGAACAACTTGAACAATGGTATTGTCTAATTTCTCGAGCAAATATGTTCACCCTTTTTGTCCATGTCATTAGAAGTAATAAAATGACATTAATCGAACTTTATGAATTGAAATGTTAAATGTGAAAAAAGAACAACAAAACAAATTCAAACATTTTCCTCCTCTTTTCTCACATACATACATCGATCCAAATTAATTTCAAACTCACTTCATTCTACTTCCTTCACTGATTCCTATTTAATTTTGGAAATAGAAGCCAAGTTCAAGGTTATCTGCTCTATCCCTCCAGGTCCAGTCTCCCACTCCCGTTTTGTTGCTGTTGTTGTTGTTGTTGTTGTTTTCCTCCACAGGGTGCGCTCCATGAACCACATCAACAGGCTGTCTTCCTTCTGCCTTCCTGCTGGGTTTAGCAAGTGGGAAATCCTCACAGAAGGTGGATGGCAGGAAGGAGACAGAAGACAGCAAATTTGTTCCCCTGGTTCCTTCCTGTTAAGTTTGTCCAGGACACAGCTCGCTATTCTTTCAAGGCGTCATCCTCTGTGAGACTATCTGTTCAGGTTCAGATATGTCTCCTCCTCTCATCCCTTTGGAGCTGAGGTGTTAGCAGCTCATCTAATACTACCCAATTCCCACACCTTTATTAATAAACACTCCTTGCACTATCCTAATTTCAGTGTGCCATATGCTTTCTGTTTGAGATCTAAGTTATAGAATTTCATTTTACAGATGGAGAAACAATCTGAAAAAATTTAGGTGGCATGCTCAACGGAACGCAGCTACTTAGCCTTAGCCAGTCAATGGACAACAGAAAGGGACTAAAACAGAACATGCCACTGCCAGTAACAGAAACTTCTCTGGAACTAATTAAACAAAGAGACAAAAAGATAGAGATGTTTATTGGATCACATAGCTGGGAAATTCAAGAGAACTGACTTTGAGCATTGGTAAATGCGGTAGACTCAGGAGATTGATTTTTGTCAACAGAGAAGTGTCTCCTTTCTTCATCCCTCTCTTCTCCACGTTGACTTCATTCTCAGGCAGGCTGTCCCCACATGATCAAAAACATACATACCAGAAACTATAAGATTACTTCTTTTGGAGGTTTTAGATGATTATCACTGAGCTAGCATCAGTCCTATGCCCATCCATGAACTAATCACAGAGAATTCTAATTGGTCAGGTTAAGATTACTGTCCATCCCTGGAGTTGGATAATAGAATGAGCCACACTCAAAAAACAGAGACTCAGATGGAGAATCAGTGACTCTTGACATATAAACAGCAACCTTCCTCAGCAGTAGGGATAAAAGGAATGCTGCATAGGCAGAAACAACAGATCGCTGGTATTTAGAAACAAGAAAGGAATCAATTCTTATTCTAAACCTCATTCAATTTGTATTTCACTAATGACATATACATAAACACTGACCTAACCTGAACCTTGTTTCATGGAAGCAAAAGAAAATTATCAAACTATAAATATTATATCTGAATTGAAGTTATAAGCCACAGAATACTTTAATATACATTATCTCATTTAATTTGGTTTTTCTGAACTAGGGATTCCACATTCCTTGCTTATAGCATTTGTTGAGGTCAGACAAATGTGTGTGAACTTCAAGAATCTCAAGATTATTTCTAATGCTTCAACTGCATTCACATATTGTTGAGAAACTACATTATAAACATATGAGAAAAACTCATGCTTGTCAGTTTTATTGTGCTAAGAATCTCTGTGGAAATTCAGCCAGAAACCCATCAAGACATATTTCTGAGCCAAAGGCCAAAGTTCCTCAACTGGTCATGACTTCTTTTTCTGCAGCTGCCCTTTACCCAGGACCCAGGGGTCACTGTAATACTAAAAATACAGCTTCCCCCTCCCTTTACAAACAACTTGACTGAGATTTTTACCGTACTATAGCAGAAAACCATGGTTATATGTGAGTATAAAAATCCCAAACCAATGATCAAGAGGTCAAGGCTAGAAAACTCTTGTTATGGGTTTGAAGGAAACTGTGGTTTGCACTGGTAAAATTTAGTGGTCAAAAAACAAATGAAGAAGACCCAATGATGAAGCATTTAATGAGGCAGGGAAGAGTAACAAACTTTGTCTGCAGCTTACAAATGTGAACCCTGAAGGAACCAGTCCTTCAAGACAGATCTTGAGTGGCTAATTGGATCTAATTTCAGAACAGTGCCAAACAGCCATTTGCTGACCAGAAGTCACACATGCACTCTGTGTTTCTGGATAACTCCCACACTCACTTAACTTTAGGACTTTCATTGCTTTCTATTCCCGTCCATACCACCTGAATCAACCATTAGAGTGCAACCTGCATCACCCAGTCAGAATTCAACAAGTGCCAACCAATCACCATTAAGGAAGTGAACCAGTGTGGGAACTTGACAGTAACTCCCTCTATAAACCAGAAACCCTCTTTGTTCTCTTGGAACACACCTTTGTTTTGCACCCAAGCCTACATCTCCCCAGTTTGCAAACCTCACTGGAATAGTGGAATAAAATTGCTTTCACTTTTTCTTTTTCTTTTTTTTTTTTTGAGATAGAGTCTCACTCCAGGCTAGAGTGTAATGGCATGATTTCAGCTCACTGCAACCTCTGCCTCCCAGGTTAGCGATTCTCCTGCCTCAGCCTCCCGAGTAGCTGGGACTACAGGCGTGTGCCACCACACCCGGATAATTTTTTGTATTTTTAGTAGAGACACAGTTTCAAGGTGTTAGCCAGGTTGGTCTCCAGCTCCTGAGCTGAAGCTATCTGCCTGCCTCAGCCTCCCAAAATGCTGAGATTACAGGCATGAGCTACCACAGCCGGCTTCCTTTTTTTTTAGAAAATCCTTTTCAGTAGATTTGTTGGCACTAATTAGAACTTGATTCATTAATTTTGGAGAAAAGACAAATCTGCTAACTTGAAAGACTGGGCAGAATCTTTTTTTGCTCTTTCTTGATGAAAAATAAAAGGTTTTTAAAAACACCAATGGCCATACATATGATTTTATATATGTGTGTGTGTGTGTGTGTGGAGAGAGAGATCTCAGAGGTGTATATATCACAATTTCGAGATAAATCCTTGAGTCAGGATTCTGAAGGTTCCTCTAACTCTACATCATGTAATTTTTTTTAAATGTTCCTTTCTAAAAAAACTATGGCAAACATCGACCAAATTAATCAGCAGATTGAAGGACGGTAATCCCCAGGACAGAGTTTATTTGGTGCTACTAGTTAAGAAAACGGAAATTGATGCTATTGTCAAAACTCAAAAATATTTTTATAACACTTGACGAACTAGTGACAGCTAGGATATAGGGATAACAAAGACAGGAGCCAGTGAAAGGTGGCTCCATAATCCTGAGCTTCTTTGTATTCATTTAACAACACTTACCTTTTCTTTCCGACCAGTTCCAATATAGTCCAAAGGACAGCAGTCCAAGTCAGTCTGTCTCTTTACCACCCCAGTTACTGAGCAGCATAAGCAGGAACCATTTCAGGGATGAAATTTTCTTTTGTAAGGAGTCAAGAGGCACACTTTAGTCTATAAGCTTCATCTGGGGGAATTGTCTAAAAGTAAACTCAAAGAAAGCTTATCAGAATCCTTGATGCATTTTTGAAGTTTAAGTTGAAATGCAAGGCAGTTCTGTCTCTCTACAACCGCAGTACTGAGCAGCGTAAGAAGGAACTATCTCAGGGGATGAAATTTTCTTTTGTAAAGAGTCAAGAGGCACACTTTAGTCTATAAACTACATCTGGCAGAATTATCTAAAAGTAAACTCAAAGAAAGCTTATCAAAATCCTTGATGCATTTTTGAAGTTTAAGTTGAAATGACAGGCAGTTCTGGTAACCAAAAGTCACTCACAGATGAGTCAGGTCCGGGATCAATTTAGACGAGTATCTGAGTATATCATATCTGGTCAACTTGGAGTCTCCCCATTTTCTAAACAAATGACTGTGTAGTATCATTTAAAACCCACAATTTAAACAGTTTCATCTCAGTCTATTATATAAACTTTGACATGTTTACACTATGTTGGAAAAAGGTTGCAAGCAAGTAAATGTATTAGATATTGAAAAGCAAAATAAGAGACATTGCTGTGGAAAGAACCATATTGCCTTGCCTGACCTTTGACATGATGTTCAGCAGATAACAGCCAAGCTGAAAAACAGACTGGATATCAAGCCTCAGCCCCTGGCCATCTCCCTTTGAATTTTAAATCCTGAACCTGGACACCACAATATTACAGTTCACTATTACCATTTTGGGAAAGATGCACAGAGAAACAAAGAAGAGTAAACCCGTGAATTAATTTTTATACCATCCTTCCAGCAAAATACGGTTAATATTTACTTTGCAGCAAATAAGAGAATATAAGCATGCATGACGCAGGTGTAAAGTAAGTATTGACATTACATACTAAGTAATTAAATGCATAACATTACACATACAATTATGTGTTCTAATGTTATTTTAAAGCATATTCAATGTGTTAAAAAATTCAGTCCTATCCCCAAACATTGTATAATTTACAAATAGAATTATACTATACCTTGGAAAGTGACAAACGGCCTTATAATGGGACCTCAGCAAATATTGTAACTAACAATGGGGAAAAAAACCAAACTATTAACACAAAAACAATTTTCTTTTCAATAACAGAATTTGCAAGGTTAATCTGTGCTATCTTTGTGTTTCTCATTTTATATTCTCCTCTAAAATGCTACCTTTTCAATAAAATGTAAATAATTTGCATTGCAAAGCACAGAGTGGAAGAAAGTTTGCCACTCTTGTAACCTAAGTGCTCAAGATTATCACAGGTGCAGGCAATTAATAAGCAGATTGCCCTACGCCCAGAGTCCTTAGGGACCCGTCAAAAAGCAGTAAAGAGACATTCGATATTTCAGCTCAGTTACAAATAGAATTAAGCAGAGAAAACTTATGCACCCTGTTCTCATTTTCCCCATTTTCTTTTGAAATTGAGAACACACATAGGATTCTCTTTGAAGTTCGGGCTGCCTGAATATGATATTATTGATTTCCATAACATGTTTTTGCTCTGCAATGCGGATGTGCATTTTTCAAACATGTTAAGAAAGGCTTTGATCTGATTTGTTCCACCAGAACACTGGAGAGAGGCTGAAACCACTTCTATATAAGGGTTTGCTGTGCTGAGGGGAAGACTGCTCTAGCTTGAAAGAGGTTGGAAATATCCCATCTGAAAGCTCTTTTCAGTCTTCCTCAGCCTAAACATTTTACTCAGAGGGGTCGAAGGTCACCAACTGTCAAAACAAAACCAAAATTACACAGCGCTCCTGCAGGAAAGCTAAGCAGAGTGGAGGCTCGGAGTTCACAAACTGGACTCTTTAATGCAGCGTGTAACAAACAGTAAAACCGCCCTTTCAAAGTCACACGTACACTATCCTACATCCTGCTGATTCTTACAAGTTATCCAGTAAGTTTAGAAGACTAGCCTTTTTGGTTTCAACGCAGAGACTGAAATCTAAAAGAGGGGATGGGGGCCAGTCCAAACTTAGGACTCTCAAAGCTACCAGCCTGCAAACCCCAAAGCACCAGATGGTGTTTTCGGGTTTCATAAACCCAAAAGTAAATCTTCCTTCAGAGTTTCCAATTTCAAAAAGGTTATTTTCTTTGTGGGACTGGGGATTGGGAGAAATTTTTGCCTTTGGGTATCTAACAGAAAAACCCTAAGAGCGTTTTAGACTTTCTTGTTCCTCAAGCTGCAGACAAGCAGACAGTTCCCAGCAAGCCCAAAGCACAACCCATCCTCTGCCATTTAACTCACTGTGGAGACAAGACCCGAGCCTCTGTTAGGCAACCTGGTCTCACCATGATGTAACAAAATTCTAGGGTTTTAAACATTCTGGGACTCAGTTTATCTGTTCTTTCTTTAGTGAATTATTCTTTGTAAATAATTCTTATTTCTTAAGACAACATAAAACATTCAGCTTTTAAATTATATTCAGCGCTGCTCAGAAAAAAATAATGGAGAAATGACTTACCTGAGGTTTATGTAAATGGAGGTGACTTCAACATTTTGTGAGCTAACTTTATCCCAGATATCTTAATATAATGACAAGTCTGAAGTCCCTTCTCTCCCTACCCACCTAGTGAAAGAGGGGCTGGACAGAAAATGGAAGGGAAACAAATTGGAGGGGAGAATGGAGAGCACCTAGTAGCAACAATGTGTTTAACCAACACGTTTCATTTACAAAGACCCGCGTGTGCACATGCAACATGCTGTACATTTGTGCACCAGCTCAATTACAGTGGAATTTAGTGTCAGTCAACTAGAAGAGTCTGCAAAAATGAGGGGCTTTGATTTTGATATGGCAATTAGTGGGGGTGAACAGGGGAGCTACCCTAGGCAGATACATCTCTCCTATATTGCCTGACAAAAGAAATACCGAATCGTAGCACCATTTCACACTTTCATATCTATCTCCTTCTCTGTAAGATTCTTCATTTCACATTAGAATAACTTCACCCTTCTTCCAGATTCATCCCTGTCTGGCCTAATCAAATGAATATATCATCTCCCTGTATCACAAGGTTCTTGGAAGGACCAAATGAAAGAGAACATGAATATGAAAGTGCCTTGCAAACGATGAAGCTTGATAATAATTTTGATGATGAATATTAGTTACATCCCAAAACAAACACAGGATAGAGTGGAAAATAAGACATACAAAAAATTTTGAAATGCTTAAGATCGCTTACCTTAAAAAATGGTTATTAAAAAATTTAGTCATAGCAATAACATTTAAAAAACAACCTTTAAGTATGTAAAAAATTGTTAGAGTAAGTAGATTCTCAAACTGTGGGAAACAAGGGGAAAAAGATATGGGGTAAGTACAAGCTTCAAGGTATGTATAATAAGAAATTCCAACAGTCTGGTTTGCTGAGCACAGGAGTGGATGAGTCATTAAAAGAGACTGTGGTCTAATCTACCCAGGAATTCTAGAAGGAGCAGAATGGTCACTGTCTGATGTGGTTCATACTGCATGACCAAGCAAAAGGAATGAGAGCGATTAGCTCACCCCAATTGTATTTCCCAGCTCCAAATGGTCAAAGGGTTATTAAAAAACAAACAAAAAAAACCTATGTGAAATTCTTATCACTTTATTATAAACATTATAAACACAGACAGCAAAAAATAATACATTTCCTACTAATGGAAAATTATTTTAAAATTCCATCTATTATGCTGACAAACAATGGAATTATTTTAAAAATAAAATATGCACTACACCATAAATAGGAACCTTAACAGCAGCCATTTCAGATGAAACTTCTGTTTATGAGAGTCTCAAAAGGGCTCAAAACTGCATTACAGAGATGACCATAGTAACACAACAGCAAGGTTGTCTGTTTTCATTTGTAGCTCTGTAAAGTCTTTAGAACCTTACGTGTCCTGGAAAAAAATAGATCAGGCAAATCAAAAACTCTTATTCTTTCAGTGGTGGGTCATCATAAACACTGTCACGGTCCTGGAAGTCCAAAGTTAAGGACATCCCTGTTAAGAGACCTCTCAGCTCCACTTTACACATATGTGTATGTATGTACACGTGTGTATTTCTATTTATGTATGTACTTTTTCTAAGAATGAAAGGGAAGTTAAAATTCTCTCCTGGTTTTCATGTTTTGTGATGTATTATTGTCATTTCTCCCTTTTCAGATTTTACTCTGAAAAGAAGAAAATTAGGATAGCAACAAAAATCCACAAGCAGTGAGTATAAATTTTAGGTCACTGTGGAGTGGAAAGTGGGATTTCTCAATTTCAGTCCCAAGCCGATAGCTTTATTATGGGATGTGTGTGTGGGTGTGTAAGTGACACACATCAACATACCTGCAGCCTTCACTGTTGCTCAAACAGCTTCAAAAGTCACACCCCATCTACCTGGTCCTGACAGGAGGAGGCCCTCAGCTTAGGAAACAAAACCCCTCCCTCAGAACTACCACAAGTGAGAGAATGGGTGGTTTTTATTCCATGCAAGCTGTTTACATAATAAGGAACTTTGGCATTCATAGGGACCAACCACCCTGTAATACCAATGACCATTTTTATGAAGGCTGGCGTGTTTATTTGCCTTGAAAGAGATGGCTTCTACAAAGATAATAAAAAGACCAAAAAATAAATAAATAAAATAGTCCTATGAAAAACAGAGAATTGCCAGTCATCTACCAGGAACTACTGAGATAATTAATGCTTTTGCTTAAATCAGTCAATAACTTCTGGATTCTATCTCTCAAGAAGATGCTTCCAAGAAAAAGAGGGGTTTGATTGTTTGTTTATTTGTTTTAGAGACAGCATCGGGCTCTTTAAGCCAAGCTGGAGTGAGGTGGTGCAATCAGAGCTCATTGCAGCCTCAAACACTGATCCCACTTCTGTCTCCCAAGTAGCTGGGACTACAGGCATGGGTAACCATGCCCAGCTTTTATTTATTTATTTCTGTGATGGGGTTCTCACGATGTTGCACAGGCTGGCCTCAAGCAATCCTCCTGACTAGGTCTCCCAAAGCACTAGTATGACAGGAGTTAGCCATCATACCCGGCCTTTACAAGTTCTTTTTTTCCTCCTTAGACACCAACACCGGTATAATTACGGTCACAACTTGCACATAGGAAGAAGAGTAAGAATTCTGATAGGTCTGAAGATTAAACTGCAGATGAGGGGCATGATGAGCTCTTCCTTCCCAAGCACCAAAGAATGTTGGTATCTGCCTGGCAGCCCACAGCATACCCCCTTCACTCAATAGCAGTCACCCCACAGTGAACCATAACGGGGACCCCAGGGCATCCCCAAATTGGGCAATAACCAGTACTCACATAATGATTAATGAGACATATAAAAAGCAAGGTGATTTCAACAGTATAACAATCCACTGTTCTCTAAATACTCTTCCAAACTGAGTCATACAGTCAGGGATAATAAGCAAGGAACCTCAATAATACAGGTGGGTACACAATCATGACAAAGTGGTACAAATGGATGATATCATCTTGGAGGATATGTATTAGGACAGCTATTTTTTATTTATTTTAATTTTCTGGCCCATCAGGTTAATACCAAATATCAAAAACAAATACCAAAATAGAGGCACATGGTACTGAACTTATGGTGACAAAGGAAAAGGAAGAACATGAGAGGCAGGAAATGGAATTCCAGAGTCAGCTGTAGGATCGGAATGAGGAATGCCATAGCCCAATGACGAAGCAAAGATCTCAAATTGCTTGAGAAGCTGAGAACAAGCCAAGAGTGACAAAAAAGCTTGCTGTGTATACCAGAAACTGCCCCAGAAGCAAAACTAAGTCCATAGAAAGTATGATGAAGCTGAAAGTCAAAATGTAGGTGAATCACAGAAGTGGAGCAGGGTATACATAGATACTGAAATCCAGGAGCAGAGGCAGATCTGAGACCAGCTACACTAATGAGTATCAGGAAAATCAAAGTACGAAAGAGCCTGAAAAGTAAACCATCCATAGGCTGATTCATCTCATCAAAACCACAAGAGGAGACAAAGGGAAAAGCTAAAACACAAAGGCTGCTGCAGACCCAGAGTAGCTGAGCAGTGAAAGTTGGGGACTGGATGGACCAGAAAACAGAAGAGGCTGCAATACCCAGAGCAAAAGCTGAGAAGCAGTATTCATGTCTGCACACTTCTTCTGAAATGCACCACAGTTTCAACACTTGGGTACTAGGGCACCTGCAAATGAAAGCAGCAGGGATTAAATCTCACTGCAACACAGAATCAAACAAAGACAATAGAATTTGTCAGTTTATTTTTCTCATTAAACTATATAAATCAAGCATATTTGTCCAATGATTATTGAAGTCTTTGGATTACAGTCTGGATGAGCCATTGAGACCATCTTTGGTGATATATTAGCTACTCGTATAGGTAATTTGTTCATAAAATAACATTTTCGGCCGGGTGCAGTGGCTCATGCCTGAAATCCCAGCACTTTGGGAGGCCAAGGCAAGCGGATCCCTTGAGGGGAGTTCATGACCAGCCTGGCCAAGATGGTGAAACCCCATCTTTATTAAAGATACAAAAATTAGCTGGGCGTGGTTGTGCATGCCTATAATCCCAACAACTGGGAAGGCTGAGGCAGGAGAATTGTTTGAACCCCAGAGGCAGAGGTTGCAGTAAGCTGAGATTGTGCTTACTGCCCTCCAGCCTTGGTCACACAGAGAGACTCTGTCTCAAAAACAAACAAATAAATAAATAAAAATAACGTTTTCATGGGACAAAATTATACATTTGCTCATTTACCAATAAAATGATTGATTACGTCAGGACTTATGATATTCTGATATACTTATTGCCACATACAAAATCTCCTTTAGATAAGACCCAAAGTGTTATGTAAGAATATAATGTATGTATATATATATTATATATGTGTATATATAATATACATATGTGTATATATAATATACATATGTTTATATATAATATACATATATGTTATACATATACATATGTGTATATATATGTGTATATATAATATATATGTATATTATATATATATATTTATGCATGGCACATATATATCTACACAGAAGTACATGGGGACCAACCTTTCTATGCCACGTGCACTCTCATGCCTCTTTGCTTGCCACAGTAAGCTCTTAGTATGTCAAGAGCTGTAATCACAACTCATTCTTTCTTTTGAGGGCCATTAATTTTGTTTTTATCACCTCATTATAAATAACAATGTTGTTCTTAAACACTATGGCCATTCCCAATTGACTAAGAGTAGAGAAACCCTGGTAGGTGATAATATTTTATCCTTAATTTAATGACTACTCTTCTAATAAATTGGAAGTGCAATCCTGTTCAGATCTCATTAAGGATGATAAAATCTCTTTTATCCGTTAATCTTTGCCCAAGCTAAATTCTGGCTCACTTAAGTCTTAAATTCTGCTTCTTTACAATGATGACTAGCTACATTATTTTTCTACCCTAAAATCAGCTTCTTATTACTGTTTTTCTAATTTTAGGGGTAGAACAGGCTACCGAGGTTTATTAAAAGTTGACGGCGTTTGAAAACTAGTGCTGACCTGACAGAGGTAGCCTTGGAAGACATAGTTTCAAAATTCTTTTCTCCAGGATATTTTTAATGAAGCATTAAAAATAAGGGTATTTAAAACAAATAAGAATATTAAATACTTTAGATAGAAAAAATAATAATTGCTTGTCCTCTAGTATCTTTTCTATAAAAAGGAAAGTGAGTAAATGGTTGTTGATATACTTTGGATAGGTGTCCCTGCCCAAATCCTGTGTTGAAACGTAATTCCAGTGTTGGAGGCAGAGCCTGGTGGGAGGTGTTTGGGCCATCAGACCAATCCCTCATGGCTTGGCACTACCCTCATGATGGCGAGTTTTTGTGAGATCTGGTGGTTTGAGTGTGTGCCATACACTTGACAAGTCCCCTCACTCTCTCTCGTGGCACACATTTAACCACCACCCCCACTTCCACTCACTTGCTCCTGCTGCCACTGTGTCAGACACCCGCTCCCTGTTTGCCTCCACCATGACTGGAAGCTTCCTGAGGCTCCCCTAGAAGCAGATGCTGGCACTGTGTTTCCTGGACAGCTTGCAAAATGGTAAGCCAATTAAACCTCTTTTTTTTGTAAATTGCCCAGTCTCAGGTATTCCTTTATAACAATGTCTAATAGAATGGCCTAACAAAGAATTGGTCCTGAGGAGTGGGGCATTGCTATAAAAAAAAAAAAAAAAACCCTGAAAATGTGGGAGGAGCTTTGGAACTGGGTAATGGGTAGAGACTGGAAGAGTGTGAAAGGTTCAGAAAACACAAACATGAGGGGAGGTAAAGTTCAAAACTTCTTAGAGACTGGTTAAATAGTTGTGATCAGAATGCTAATAGTGATATGAACAGTGAAGTCCAGGCTGAAGAGATCTCAGATAGAAATGAGGAATTTACTGGAAACTGGAGCAAAGGTCTCGCATATTATACCCTAGCAAAGAGCACAGCTGCGTTCTGTTTATGCCCTAGAATCTGTGGAAGTTTGAGCTTAAGAGTGATGATTTATGATACTTGGCAGAAGAAACTTATAAGCAGCAAAGCATTCAAGATGTGGCCTGGCTGCTTTTAACAACCTACAGTCAGATGTGGGAGCAAAGAAGTGACTTAAACTTGAAATTTATATTTAAACAGAAAGCAAAGCATAAAAGTTTAAAATTTTTGCAGGCTGGCCAAGTGGCAGACAAAGAAAAAGCTTTTTCAGGGGAGAAATTCCAGCAGGCTGTGGAGCAACCACTTGTTAAAGAGATTTGCATGACTGAAAAAGATCCAGATGCTGATAGCCAAGACAATGGGAAAGAGGACTGACTCAAAGGCATTTTAGAGACTTTCACAGTAGCCCCTCCCGTCACAGGCCCAGAGGCCTAGGAAGGAAGAATGCTTTTGGGGACCAGGCTCAGGACCCCACTACCTGCAAAAACTGAGGGCACCACTCCCCACATCTTGGCCACTCCGGCTGCAGCCATGGCTCAAAGGGGTCCAGGTATAGCTGAGGCTGCACATTGGAAGATGCAAGCTGTAAGCCTTGGCAGCTTCCCTGTGGTGTTAAGCCTGCAGGTATGTAGAGCACAAGAGCGAAGGAGGCTTGGGGGCCTCCACCTAGATTTCAGAGAAAATATGAAGAAGGCCGGGTGCCCAGGCAGAAGCCTGCTGCAGGGAGAGAGCCCTAACAGAGAACCTCTACTAGGGCAGTGCCAAGGGGAAATGTGGGGTTGGAGCCCCCACACAGAGTCCCCACTGGGGCACTACCTGGTGGAGCTGTGGAAAGAAAACCACCCTCTTCCAGATCTCTGAATTGTAGATCTACTGGCAGCATACACCCTGTGCCTGGAAAAGCCACAGACATTCAACACCAACCTGTGACAGCAGTGAAGTCTGAATTCTATAAAGCCAAAGGGTGAAGCTGCCCAAGGCCTTGGGAGTCTTGTAGCCCTCACACCAGTGTGCCCTAGATGTGGGCAAGGAGTCAAAGGAGAATATTTTGGAGCTTTAAGATTTAATGACTTACCCTGCTTCATTTCAAACGAGCATGGGGTCTGTAGGCCCTTTTTCTTTTTTTGGCCAATTTCTCCCTTTTAGAACAAGAAGGTTTACCCAGTTCCTGTACCTTCATTGTATGTTGGAAGTAAATAACTTGTTTTTATTTTACAGGCTCATAGGTGGAAGCGATTTGCCTTGTCTCAGATTACATTTTGGACTTTGGACTTTTGGTTAACACTGCAATTAATTAAAACTTTGAGAGACTATTGGGAAGGCGTGATTGTGTTTTAAAATGTGAGAAGGATGTGAGATTGGGGTGAGGGGAGTGGAATGAGATAGTCTGGACATTTGTCCCTGCCCAAATCTCATGTTGAAATGTAATTCCCAATGTTGGAGGTAGGTCCTGGTGCAGGTATTTGGGCCATGAGTGTGAATCTCTAATGTCTTGGTGCTGTCCTCATGATATTGAGTCAGTTCTTTTGGGATCTGGTTAAGTGTGTGGCCACCCCAACCACCACACCCTTGCTCTATTGCTTCTGCTCCCACCATGTGAAATGCCTGTTCCCCACTCACCTTCCACCATGATTGTAAGCTTCTGAGCCTGCCTAGAGGCAGATGCTGGTCCTATGCTTTTGATACAGCCTGTAGAACTGTGAGCCAATGAAAAATCCTTTCTTATAAATTACCTAGTCTCAGATGTTCTCTTACAGTGATGCAAGGAAAGCAGAGAACAGCTTTGAAAATGCTACTGGAAATTATTTCTTATTCAACTATAACACTATTTTACATAAATTAGATAATGGTCATATGGTTTGACTGTGTACCCAACCCAAATCTCATCTTGAATTATAGCTTCCACAATTTCCACATGTTGTGGGAGGGACCCAGTGGAAGATAAGTCAATCATGGGGGTGGTTTCCCTTACTATTCTCATGGTCATGAATAAGTCTCGCAAGATCTGATGGTTTTATAAGGGGTTTCACTTACATGGAGGTTATCCGCCTCCATGTAAGAAGTCCTTTGCTTTTCCTTCATCTGCTGCCATGATTATGAGGCCTCACCAGCCACATGGAATTGTGAGCCATTCAACCTTTTTTTTTAAAATAAATTACCCAGTCTTTGGTATGTCTTTATTAGCAGTGTGAAAATGGACTAGTATATGTGGTTTACCTTATAACTATGAGAAAATATCTATTATTCAGGTTAGAATATTAAAAGATTTTTTTGTTGGATGTCAAAGAAGTA
The DNA here is from genome assembly GCA_004027715.1 of Plecturocebus donacophilus. Lineage (NCBI taxonomy): Eukaryota > Metazoa > Chordata > Mammalia > Primates > Pitheciidae > Plecturocebus > Plecturocebus donacophilus. Next base: position 2,059 of record PVKP010036837.1, on the reverse strand, counting down.
TTTGTTATCATCCTAAGATTTGCTTGAACTTGAATCTCCTGCCATACCCTCTCCTTCTGCTGATAACAATGATGAATTCTGGTGAAATAAAAGAAAAGAAAGAAACATAGAAGAGAGAGAATGTGAGAAAGAGGGAAGGAAGGAAGGAAAAAAGGATGGAAGGAAGGAAAAAAGGAAACAAAGAATGAAGGGAAGAAGGAAAGAAGGAAGGGAGGGAGGAAGGAAGGAAAGGAGGGAAGGAAGAAAGGAAAGAAGGAAGGAAAAGAATGAAGGGCAAGAAAGGGGAAGAAGGGAAGGGAAGAGAAGGGAAGAAGGGAAGGGAAAGGAAGAACAAAAGGAAGAAAAAGAGAGGGATGGAGGGAGGAAGGAGGGAAAGGAGGAAGGAAAGAAGAAGGAAGCAAATAGGAGAGAAATGAAGGAAGCAAGAAGTGAGGGAGAAATGCGCTCAGAGGTGAAAAGGGAGAGGAAAAAGAAAGAAGGAGATGAATGGAGAGAGGAGAAAGGGAAAAGGAAGAAAAAGAAAAACAAGTAGAAATCTACTTAAATATAGTGGAGAGTGACACACACACATACACAAAAGGCGGGGACTTTCTAGAGGAGAGTCTACATTCAGAAATAAGAATAGCCAGGTTGATTTTCCTATACTGTATGGCTTTTAGCCTGGGAAGAGATTATAATAACAGCATTCACAGTGGCTAAGACTCTGCTAAGAACCCCAGAATTATTCTGGGCAATTGTAGCAGAGATTTCAATATGGGAAGGAAACAGAAAGGAGGAGTGGCCCCAAATTCTATGTATTGACTCTATGCAAATTTCTGGCTGAAGAGAGAGAGAGAGAGAGAGTCAGACTTCAAGCAACACAGCTGAACTGAGATTTTGAATTGCCACTCATGAAATCTGGTTTGAAGTTTGAATCTTGTTAAATCAATTGCCAATTAAAACAAGCAAACAACAGTGATGCTCTTCTGGAGACCATAACAAAATCTAAAGACAACCTACATTTATAATGACAAGAATGCAATCCAAAATTACTTGACATATGAGAAAATAAGAAGTTGTCACTCATTATCAAAATAAAAGACAACAGAATTCAATTTATAGATGACTGAGATGTTAGAACTATGAGAAAAGAATTTTAAAATAATCATCAATTATGTTAAATTACATGAAGAAAAAAATGCTCATAGTGAATGAAAAGATAGGAATCTCAGCAGAGAAATGGAATGGAAAAGAATCGAATGAAACTTTCAGAAAAGTTTAGTACCTATATTTTTAAGAAAAATCATAGAAAGGGCTTAGCAGGCAAATGGTGGTGACAAAGTAAACAGTAAACTTGAAGATAGGGTCATGGAAATCATCTAATCTGAAGAAAAAAGAAAAAAATCAAAGAAGAATGACCACAGCCTTAAGGACTGTGGGACAAAAACAAAATTCCAATTTACTGAAGAAGCAGAGAAAATGGGGTAAAAATATTCAAATAAATAATAAATGAAAAGTTATCAAATTGGTAAAAACAGTAGATGTACAGATATGACAATCTCAGTGAAACTCAAGCAGTATAAATTCAAAGACTAGCATGTCTAAGAATACAATAGTTATACAATTTGAAACCCAAAAGGAGAAAATACATCTGAGAGTAGCAAGAAGAAAACAATGCATTACACATAAGAGACCATGGTTAGTTAACAAATGACTTCTCATTCTAAATTATGGATGCCGGAAGACATTGGCATAACATACCCAAAGTGCTTGAAGAGAAAAAAAATGAACTAATAATTTTTATCTAGCAAAACTATCTCTTAATAATAAAGACAAAACACTTAATTTTTTGCGAACAAACAAGTACTCAGAGATTACATTACCACCAGGCCTGCTTTACAAGAGCTTCTGAAAGAAGCACTACACATGGACGGGAACAACCAGTATCAGCCATTCCAAAAACATACCAAAAAGTAAAGAGCATCACCATAATGAAGAATCTACATCAACTAATGGGCAAAACAGCCAGTTAGCATTACCAGAAGCTGTGATTTTCGTCTCTGATAAAACAGACTTTAAA
>PVKP010036836.1:10748-22245 GCA_004027715.1 Plecturocebus donacophilus | reverse complement strand
CCAACCTTGAAAAGTCAAATTTGTGTTTCCCTCATTGGTATTCATTGCAAAAACTGGACTTTAGAGAGTCCTGCCTTTTACACAGGCTACTTGAGGTTGTCAGGACTGTTGAGATGTATTCTGAATCAGTTGCCCCAATGACATCCTAGGGAAAATGCAAACAGGCTTCTATTCTCAGCAGAAGTATTTTCAGTGTCTATCACCTAGGGTGATTGCAAATGTTAGTACTGAAAAACAGAACTAGGAGGGTAGGCCCTGGAGAAGCAGAAGAGACAGTGTGAATCTAGAATGTAGATTATTAGCTTACAAACCTGGCCATACCAGAATCACCTAAGTAGCTTTAAGGTGTATATATTATACACACATTTATATATATAATATATATATACACACACACACAAACACAGATATAGCATTATAAATGTATTGCATAGCATATTATATATACATATATATATATACACACTATAATATATATATACTATACTATATATATATATATATATATATATATACATACACACACTATACTATATACACACACACTATAGTAGTAGCAGAGGCAGGTGGGAGATGTATTTTATAGTGTAAACCCTTTTTATCTTTTAAGTTTTGTAACATGTGACTGTATTATCTGCTAAACATATTATAAAAGGAAGCAGGGAAAGCCTAGATTCCTCTCATGGAGATTTCACTCTCAGTAGATGATCTGTTCTTACCATATCGTCTGTACCAAGCAGATCTCACTACCAGACTGTGACCCACCCATACCCGAACATCTAATTGTTCATCACCTGCATGTCGGTTACAGCACGTGAAAGGGGACTACCTGACCCAGGATGCGGCACTCTCTCACATGCCTCTGGGTTTCAGACACAGTGAAAGTTTCACGAGGCTGGAGGATTAATCAGACCTCAGGAGAAGCTGCCCACAGTGACTTCTGGGAGGACTTCTTGTTCCCTTTCACAAGATAACTTTTTTGAAAAGTTTTGGTGGGTACTATGCTAAGTGCTACACATGCATCCTCCCATCCGAAATAGGTACTGTCAGCTCCTTTTACAATCTCAGAGATAATGTGCCCAAAGTTACAGAGCTGACTGAAATCTGCGTACCTGGAAAGCCCAACAGGCTCTCGACACCATCGGCCTCTATCATCTCTGCAGCCTTTTCCTCACGGGAACAGTTCTGATGCCAGCACCACCCTGCCACCATCCATGTCCACAGAACAGAAAATGTTACAGTGTCAATATCTACCCTGGATGACCTGGCTAGGACATTAGTTCTCACCTTCACATTTTCTGACTTTATAGTTTTTCAGATGCTAAGGTCAAAGAGAGGTTTCTACCCAGCCACCAATAAAACAAACAACATACCTATTTTTGCACACATCATCCCACGAGGTGATATGCTTTGGTCAGAGTTCCTGAGTTCTATAAGGTCTTAGAAATTAATCAGCCTTCATTTCCCAGAAAAAGAAGCTGGAATCTTGAGTGTTAAGAAACTTCTCTTAGAGCTTCTGGCTAGATGAGAGCATTCAAACATAAACTTCAGGTCTCCCAATTCCACTCATGCTTGTGAATGACAAAATAATCTTCCGAAGTCAAAAGCCTAAATCACAGTGGACTAAGCTAGAAATAAAAGGAAAGAAGAGCCTATTTGTCAAATTTGAATCTTTTTATTGAAACAGTTGAATTAACTAATTGAATTAAAAGGATTTACCAGTAAAATAGAGAATCCTTTCCAGAGGAGGGATGTAAAGCACTCACCAATACATATCAAATCCTTCTTCTCTGGTCATTGCCAAAGCAACTCTTATCACAGCCTTCCACATAGAAAAGAGTATCTGCTCAGAAGGGAAACTGGACTGCTGCCCAGTCCCCCACAACATACAACCTCCAAGTTCAGAGGTGCCTTCTGCTGCAATGCAATTTCAAATAAATGATGAAAAAAGATGCAAAGATGCTTTTACATCTTTTGCAGTAACCCTAGCTGATTTCATTCATTTATTTTGCACCATAGGTTCAGGTAAAACCCCTTTCTGTAGTCTTATTCTTCATTAGCTACTCCTGATACATGCATACACATGCTCATGTGCACACACACACATGCAAGCACACACACACACCATAGCCTACTTATCTAACTGCAATCAATTCTCATTTGTCTGGAAGCTCTGCCATGAGTGGCACATTCCCCATATTCTTTCCTTATAGAGCTCTGTAGAGGTTGGAAAGAGCTTATAGAGCTCTGACTATCCCTAAGCTTCATATTAGCTAACAGCTTATCCTCTTGTGTTGCTTCTGCAAATGTGCTAACAACAACAAAAAAACCAAATTGTAAAAATAGCTAAAACACCAAAGGAAGACCAAGGAAGAGAAAGCAAAGCCAAAGAAAATTCCCAGAAAACTCATAAACAGAGAAATAAAAGTCCTTAGAGGTCAGCTAAGAATACTGAAGGATCAGAAAGAGGAAGCATCCGTTGTAAATTTTTTAAAAGTTCTTAAAAAAGGTTTTCTAGAAGAAAGAAAGGCTACTTGGAAGAAAGACAGTAATATCTGATGACCCACTAAGAGACTGAAAGTTGTGCATTTTTAAATTAAGTGACTCATTTCTTACAGCCAAAGCAGAAATCAAATGGGAAAAAACAACCTAGAGAAAAATCTGCCGTTAACAGGGAACAGGGGGTGAGTGGATGGAGGATGGGTAAAGAAAGGAGGAAGAATCAGTGACACCAAATGAGGCCGTTTAGTATGAAATTCATAATCTGAGAAATCTGTTTCTGAAAATAGTTTATTGTCCTGCCAGCCAATTTAACTGCAGAACTATGAAGGAATGTCTACATGGAAATGTGCAGTCTGCAAGTTAGAGAAACGGTCTGGTAGGAAGCACTAGTGTATGAAATTCACTCTGTTTAAGCAAATGTCTGGAATCTCTCAAGGAGGGAAATAAGCAAATCCAACAACATATACCATTGGGAAAAAAGCTAAGAAGGTCATTTGTATGTGTTTGTTGAGAGGAAGATTCTCAGTATTTGATTATTTGAAAGGCCTTAAAAGCAAATAACAGCTATTATCAATAAAAAGGCAAACAGACAGGATGGCTGCAGTGTTAACAGTTTGTGGAGACACACAAAAAGAAACATATGTATACCTTTTCTAAACCCTCATTCATTTAGTCAGGGATATAGAACTTAATAGAGACAAAGTGGCCACAGCCCCTCAGGAGGACAGGCCATGCCTCCTGCCCCTACCCTTGCAGTCCCCAGGGTGCACTACTGTCAGCAGCCCTGTCTGCATGGGTACCATCCTCCTGGAGCCGAGCACAGAGACTAATTCTTGTTTTGCTATTGCCCTGTTATACACAGATTTGAATCACCACCTAGGAAAACTCTCCACTTACAATCTCTTAAGAGAACATTTATAACATCAAGGTCTCCTCACTCAACCTAAACGTAGAGTCAACAAGGCCCATCCCCTTGAGATAGTAATGAAACCATCAACAATGCTAGCTGTCATTGTCTGTCCCAGTCCTTTCGTGGCCCAGAAAGCCTGTCTTTTTTCAACAGCTTGAAAGAAAACACCAAAACAAGAGATTATTGCTTGGCACACTCATCAGGTAGATAAGAATTAAAGAACATGAGAAGAACCAGCAGCTGTTTTGGTAAGAGCTCTCCATGCCAAAGACACAGATTTGAACATAATGCAACACAGCAGAGAACAAGGGAGCAGAAAAGGATGACAATGAATGGGTACATTTGGCCAAATGACATCTTATTTTGGCTTCCAAGTTCCCATGTATCTTCTCAGTCTTTTCTGAATCACATTATCTAAGATTCCTCTTCCACCCCTCACCCATCAACAGTGATTAGAGCAGCATCATTCCCTGCTACTGTTTTAAGCATCATTAGGCTTTCAGGCAAACAATTTGCCACAAGGATGCAAGACATAAAAGGGTGAACTCAAATAGAATTAGTGTCTGTGTTTCATGGGTCAACGCTTCTCAAATTTTAATGCACACACAAATCACCTGAAGATCTTGTTAAAATTTAGGTCTGATTCAGCAGATTGGGGTAGGATCTGAGAATGTGCAGTTCTACCAAGCCCTCAGGTGACGCCCATCCTGCTGATCCCTGGGCTCTAAGTATCTGTTTTACCCAAAGTAACAGACCTAAAGAGGCAAAGTCTTGTCTAAGGTCACACAGTGCATAGTAGAGCTAGGATTTGAGCTCAGCTCCTCTGACTCCCAAATTCAGTGAAATTGCCCCATATGAAAAATATTTGAAGCCTCCACATTGGTTGTGTGGTTAAAAAGAAATCAGTTATATCATACTCAAAGATCACCTCCAATGACCAAGTAAAACAATTTTTCAGTTACAGAATGTAAAACCGAGGCCTCTTGTTTTCCCATTTTTCAAAGGGGACATTTTCAAAAGGAATTAGATCTCTTTAATATTTAAGCTCACTAGACCTGTGATTCACGTTGAGTCAAAAAGAACAGAAATATTAATTCATGAATATCTGGAGGGAGGCTCTGGACAGCTAATCTTCAGTTTATGTAATGAAAACAGAGATGAGATTCAAAGTAAAGTCTCCAGAAGAGATATACACCAGAAGGGAGTAACATCTCTGGGCTGCATTTGTGTAGACCCTTAAGCCAAATCACTAAGAGAGCCTCTAGCCTCTCTCCTCGGTAAGAGCAGAGGATCATTCTCCATGCCTTCTCCTGTACCATCCCTAGACTATAGGAAATTCTGCTGATTCAAGACTCAGCAGAAAGAAGAAAACAATGCTGCTTCTTAAAATACAGCTTCTTCAATTCTCTCCCCCCGATCTCCAACTCGTCATGATGGGAACTCACAAAATAAACCCGATGAACTGAAAAGTAAGCAGAAAGACAAAAAGGGAGGGAGGGGAAAAAACCACTCCTATTTATGAGGCCACAGCACAAAGCACTGATAGTGACAGGAGGAATTTCCGCCAGCCAGAGGCCCCGTTCCAAAGTCTCATGTCTGAGTAAGCATGGGTCTTACCAGGCAACCCCCAAAGGTCAGAGGTCAGAGAGAATTCCTTATCCTGTGGGGCAGAGTAAGGGATAAGCAGAGCATTTATTTCCCTTCCCCTGGTGAAGGACAACAAACCTTGACACACAGGCATCCTGCAACTCAAATCAGTGATTTCTGCCAATGAGCCACAAAGTTCCTGATCAAGAAACAAGGCAAGACGGCTCACTGTGCAAGTTTTCCCACACAGCTCTGCCAGTAGATTTCATTCCTCAGCTACATCACCCCAGGCTTCAGCCAACATTCAAGAACAAGAGGGCAGAAACGGTCACATTCTTTGATTGCATGGAAAAGGAACCAGCAGAATTTTCCATCTGGGCCAAGAACTGAACTGCACTTGAGAGAATAACATGGTATGAAGCATGTCCCCTCTCTCAATAGAGGCACCATCAGATGGCACAGATTTTTTAATGTCACTAATCCTCATTTACAGCATTCACACAGCAAAACAGAGAATGCTTAATCCTTGCATTCTTGGAAATTAGAATCTAAGGAAGTTTAACAAATTCAAATTATTGTAACAGCATATCCTAGCACAAATTGTTATCTTGCTGGTTAGAAGCTGGAAAGCTATTCCAAAGCTCCACAGTGTCCTACATGTTAAAAGAAGGAAGATTACATTTCTTTTTGGAGCAGACATTCTATTTGTTCTCATGATAGAAATAAATATTATCTTCATCTCAATGTAAAAGGTGGTTAAACAGGGAAACAACAGTCATGTTTGCCTTTGAACATGAACATGACTGCTGGGTTTATATTTCAGTAGAAATGTGTCACTGCAGTTTTGCATATTTGTATGAGAGAAATGCAGTCTTTATATAATTGTGTCTTTATATAGTTGTGTCTTTTGTTGTTGCTGTTGTTGTTGTTGTTGTTGTTTGAGACAGGGTCTTCCTCTACTGACCTGGGTAGAGTGCAGTGGCATGATCACAGCTCATTGCAGACTTGCATCTTCAACCACTCAGGCTCAAGCAATTCTCCTACCACAGCCTCCCAAGTAGTTGGGACTACAGGCAAGCACCACCACACCCTGCAAATATCTTTTTCACTTTGTGTAGAGATAGTGCCTCCCTCTGTTGCCTAGGCTTGTCTCCAACTCCTGGGTTCAAACAATCCTCCTGCCTCAGCCTCCCAAAGTACTGGGATTACCAGCAGGAGCCACTGCACCAGGCATAGTTGTGTCTTCTTGAGAAGGCCTCCCCACTTGTATTCCAGCACAAAGAGGTCTTTACTAGAGATAGAAGCAAAACCCTAATGATTTCAAGAAATTGACTCAGACTTGTTCTTCACCTTGAATCAAAGGAGAGATTGGAAAGGGAATTGGTCAGGACTTACTGTAGCTCAATGGAACAGGATCTGTTGGTTAATACATACACATCCCTCCCCAAACTTCCTGCACTGCTATTTGAGACTGAATAACTCAGGCTTTGGGAAACATACTGGTGATGGACTATCGTTTCCTGGGTGATTGTCATCTGGGAACACAAAGCTGGGCAAAATCCTATGGGTAGGGGGCTACATGGCTCCTACAGTCACACATATTTGTGCAAATTGCAAGAAGGCATTTCATAAGGTGGAATTGTAAAAGGTAGTCCCTCCAGAAAAAGCGGCAGCCAGGTGGGATAATTTGCACCTGTAATCTCAGCCGTTTGGGAAGCCGAGATAGGAGGACCACTTGAGCCCAAGAGTTCAAGTCCAACCTGGGCAACAGAGTGAAACCCCCACCTCTAAATTGTAAAGGATTTCTCAAAAAAAGCATACAAACGGCCAATAGGTATATGAAAAGGTGCAAAACATCACTAAATATCAGGGAAATGCATATAAAAACTACCAGATACAGCCCTGCACCTGTCAGAATAGCTATTATAAAAAAGACCAGGGATAATAAGTGTTGGCAATGATGTGAAGAAAAGAAAACCGTTGTATCCTGCTGGGGGGAATGTACATTAGTACAGCCATTACAGAAAACAGCGTGCAAGTTCCTCAAAAACTGAAAGTAAATTACCATATGATTCAGATTCAGCAATTCCACTCTTCAGTATAAATCCAAAGGAACTGAAACCACTATCTTCAAGAGATAGCTGCACTCCTGTGTTTACTGCAGCACTACCCACAAAAGCCAAGATATGGAAACAGCCTAAATGTCCACTGACAGAAATGGATAAAGAAATTTTATACATGTACAAATATACGTGTGTGTATGTGTGATAAAATATTATACAGCCTTTAAAAAGAAGGAAAACCTGTCATTTGTGACAACATGGGTGAACCTGGACAATGCCATGTTAAGTGAAGAAAGGCAGATGCAGAAAGACAAATATTGCATGATCTCACTTATATGGGAATCTAAAATAGTCAAATTCATAAAGGCAGAGAGTAGAATGGTGGTTGCCAGAGGCTCAGAGAAGCGGGAAATGGGGAGATGTTGCACAAAGGGTACACAGTTTCAGTTACGTAAGATGTTTAATTTCTGGAGATCTAATGTAAAACAATATGACTGTTGTTAACAGTACTCAAGTGTATACTTGAGATTTGCTAAAAGGGTAGATTTTAAGTGCTCTCATCACAGGAAAAAAAAAAGAAAATGGTAACTATAGTAGGTGATGAATATGCTGATTCACTTGATTGTAGTGATTATTTCATATATATGTATATCAACTCATCAAGTTGTACATCTTAAATATATGCAACTTTTGTTTGTTAATTATATTTCAATAAAGCTAGAAAAGAAAAAAAAATAGAAGCTTCAAGGCAAAGGGAACTTGATCAGTTCAGTTATGAATTGAAACCTGACTTATGTTCCCTAAGAAACACACAGAAAAGTTGGAATTATATTTACTTCTGCTTCTTAATGACTAAGATGTTAGAGCAAAGAAAATTGCCAGAGGCAGAGATAGATATTATACAATGATAACCATTCTATTCTAACTAGAAGACCTAAATGTATAGCAATCCTAAATGTATATGCACCAAACAGAGGTGCTAAATATGTGAAGAAAGTCTGATAGAACTGAAGGGATAGACAAATCCACAATTATAGTTGGAAACTTCAATAATTCTCTCTCTCAAAAAATGACAGAACTAGATAGAAAATCAGCAAGGGTAAACTAAAGGAATTCAACAAAACTATCAGCCAACAGTATCTAATTTAACATTTATGAAACACTCTCTCCAACAACAGCATGACACACATTCTTTTCAAGATAGAACTATAAATTTCAAGAAATTTAAAAGAATTAAAATCATGCAAACTGTGTCCTCTGACTACAATGAAATTAAACTAGAATTCAATAACAAAGATAATAAGAAAATCTCCAAGCACTCGCAAACTAGACACTTCTGAGTAATCCATGGGTGAAAGAAAAAGTCTCAAGCAAATTAAAAATTTCATTGAACTGGATGAAAATCAAAATGTAACACATCAAAACTGTAAGAAAAAAGAGATGAAAAAAGAGATAGAAAAAGCAATGCTGAGAGGAGGAGCTAAAATACCAAATGCTTACATTAGAAAAGATCAGGTTCAGGTGTGGTAATTCATGCCTATAATTGAGCACTTTGAAAGGCCAAGGTGGGCGGATTGCTTGAACCCAGGAACTCAAGATCAGCCTAGGCAACACAGTGAGACCTAATCTCTACAAAAGATTTTAAAAATTAGCCAGGTGTGTGGTGCACACCAGTAGTCTCAGATATTTGGGAGGCTGAGGAGGGAGGATTGCTTGAGCCCAGGAGGCTGAAGCTGCAGTGAGCCATGATTACACAACTGCACTCCAGCCTGGGTCACAGAGTGAGACACTAGCTCAAAAAAAAAAATGCCAACCAAAAAAAAAAGTTGGGACCTGGGCAAGATAGCTGAATAGGAACAGCTCCGGTCTGCAGGTCCCAGTGAGATCAACACAAAAGGCAGGTGATTTCTGCATTTCCAACTGAGGTATCTAGCTCATCTCATGGGGACTGGTTAGACAGTGGGTACAGCCCACAGAGGGTGAGCAGAAGGAAGGTGAGGTGTTACCTCATCCAGAAAGCACAAGGGGTCAGGGAACTCCCTCCCCTAGCCAAGGGAAGCTGTGAGGGACAGTGCTGTGAGGAATGGTGCATTCTGGCCCAGATACTATGCTTTACCCACAATTTCACAACCTGCAGAGATTTCCTTGGGTACTTACACCAGCAGTGCCCTGGGTTTCAAGCACAAAAGCAGGTGGTCGTTTGGGCAGACACCAAGCTAGCTGCAGGAGTTTTATTTTTATACCACAGTGGCACGTGGAATATCAGCAAGACAAAACCGTTCACTCCCCTGGAATGGGGGCTGAAGCCAGGGAGCCAAGTGGTCTAACTCAGTGGTTCCCACCCCCATGGATCCCAGTAAGCTAAGATTCACTGGCTTGAATTTCTTGCTGTCAGCACAGCAGTCTGAAGTCAACCTGGGATGTTCAAGCTTGGTGGGGGGAGGAGCATCCACTATTACTGAATAGGCAGTTTTCCCCCCATAGTGTAAACAAAGCCATGGGGAAGTTCAAACTGGGTGGAGCCCATCACAGCTCAGCGAGGTAAATGTAGCCAGACTGCCTCTCTAGATTCCTCCTCTCTGGGCAGGGCATCTCTGAAAAAGAGGCAGCAGCCCCAGTCAGGGGCTTATATAAAACTCCCATCACCCTGGCACAGAGCACCTGAGGGAAAGAGTGGCTGTGGGCGCAGCTTGAGCAGACCTAAACGTTCCTGCCTGCTGGCTCTGAAGAGAGCAGCAGATCTCCCAGCAGAGCATTCAAGCTCTGATAAGGGACAAACTACCTCCTCAAGTGGGTCCCTCACCCCCATGCCTCCTGACTGGGTGACACCTCCAAGCAGGAATCAAGAGACACCTCATACAGGAGAGCTCCATCTGGCATCTAGTGGGTGTCCTCTGGGACAAAGCTTCCAGAGGAAGGAACAGGCAGCAATCTTTACTATTCTGCAGTCTCCGCTGGTGATACCCAGGCGAACAGAGTCTAGAGTGGACCTCCAGCAAAGTCCAGCAGACCTGCAGCAGAGGGACCTGACTGTTAGAAAGAAAACTGACAAACAGAAAGGAACAGCATCAACAACAAAAAGGATGTCCACACAAAAACCCCATCTGAAGGTCACCAGTATCAAAGATCAAAGGTAGATAAATCTACAAACATGAGGAAAAACCAGTACAAAAAGCTGAAAATTCCAAAAACTAGAATGCCTCTTTGCCTCCAAAGGATCACAGTTCCTCACCAGCAAGCGAACAAAACTGGATGGAGAATTAGTTTGACAAACTGACAAAAGTAGGCTTCAGAAGGTGGGTAATAACAAACTCCTCCAAGCTAAAGGAGCATGTTCTAACCCAATGCAAGGAAGCAGAACCTTGAAAAAAGGTTAGATGAATTGCTAACTGGAATAACCAGTTTAGAGAATATAAATGACGTGATGGAGCTGAAAAACACAGCACAAGAACTTTGTGAAGCATACACAATTATCAATAGCTGAATCGATCAAGTAAAAGAAAGGATATCAAAGATTGAAGATCAACTCCATGAAATAAAGCATGAAGAAAACATTAGAGAAAAAATAGTGAAAAGGAACAAATAAAGTCACTAATAAATGTGGGACTATCTGAAAAGACCAAACCTATGTTTGATCAGCATACCTGAAAGTGATGGGGAGAATGGAACCAAGTTGGAAAACATACTTCAGGATTATTATCCAGGAGAATATTCCCAACCTTGCTAGACAGGCCAACATCCAAATTCAGGAAACAGAGAACACCACAAAGATTCTCCTCGAGAAGAGCAACACCAAGACACATAATCGTCAGATTCACCAAGGTTGAAATGAAGGAAAAAAAGTTAAGGGCAGCTAGAGAGAAAGGTCAGGTAACCCACAAAGGGAAGCCCATCAGACTAACAACAGATATCTCTGCAGGAACCCTACAAGCCAGAGTTGAGTGGGGGTCAATATTCAACATTATTAAAGAAAAGAATTTTCAAATCAGAATATCATATCCAGCCAAACTAAGCTTCATAAGTGAAGGAGAAATAAAATCCTTTACAGACAAGCAAATGCTGAGAGATTTTGTCACCACCAGGCCTGCCATACAAGAGCTCGTGATGGAAGCAATAAATATAGAAAAGAAAAACTCATACCAGCCATGGCAAAAGCATACCAAATTGTAAAGACCATTGATGCTTTGAAGAAACTATATCAACTAACAGGAAAAATAACCAGCTAGCATCATAATGACAGGATCGAATTCACACATAACAATGTTAACCTTAAATGTAAATGGGCTAAATGCCTCAACTAAAAAACATAGACTGGCAACTTGGAAAAGAGTCAAGACCCACTGATGTCCTGTATTCAGGAGACCCATCTCTAAGTGCCAAGATACACATAGGCTCAAAAAAAAAGGGACAGAGGAATATTTACCAAGCAAATAGA
>PVKP010036836.1:0-10648 GCA_004027715.1 Plecturocebus donacophilus | reverse complement strand
CTACAGAATTCTCCAACCCAAATCAACAGAATATACATTCCTCTCAGGACATAACTGGAAGTAAAACACTCCTCAGAAAATGCAAAAGAATGGAAATCATAACAAACAGTCTCTCAGACCACAGTGCAATCGAATTAGAACTCGGGATTAAGAAACTCACTGAAAATCTCACAACTGCATGGAAATTGAACAAGCTGCTCCTGAATGACTGCTAAGTAAATAATAAAATAAAGGCAGAAAGAATAAGTTCTTTGAAACCAATGAGAACAAAGAAACAATGTACCAGAATCTCTGGGACACAGCTAAAGCAATGTTTAGAGGAAAATTTATGGCAGTAAAGGCCCACAGGAGAAAGCAGAAAAAATATCTAAAATTGACACCATAACATCACAATTAAAAGAACCAGAGAAGTAAGAGCAAACAAATTCTAAAGCCAGCAGAAGACAAGAAATAACTAAAATCAAAGCAGAACTGAAGGATATAGAGACATGAAAAACCCTTCAAAAAATCAACCAATCCAGGAACTAATTTTTTGAAAATATTAACAAAATAGACTGCTAGCCAGACTAATAAAGAAGACAAAAGAGAAGAATCAAATTGACACTATAAGAAATGATAAAGGTGATATCACCACTGATCCCACAGAAATACAAACTACCATCAGAGAATACTCTAAACACCTCTATGCAAATAAACTAGAAAATCTAGAAGAAATGGATAAATTCCTGGACACATACATGCTCCTGAGACTAAACGATGAAGAAGTCAAATCCCTGATAGACCAATAACAAGTTCTAAAATTGAGGCAGTAATTAATAGCCTACTAACCAAAACAAGCCCAGGACCAGATAAATTCACAGCCGAATTCTACCAAAGGTACAAAGATGAGCTGGTACCATTTCTTCTGAAGTTATTCTTAACAATAAAAAAGAGGGACTCCTCCCTAACTCATTTTATGAGGCCAGCATTATCCTGATACTAAAACCTGGCAGAAAAACAACAAAAAAGAAAATTTCATGCCAATATCCCTGATGAACATTGATGTGAAAATTCTCAATAAAATACTGGCAAATCAAATCCAGAAGTACATAAAAATGCTTATCCATCACAATCAAGTCAGCTTCATCCTTGGGATGCAAGACTGCTTCAACATATGCAAATCAATAAATGTAATCCATATAAACAGAACCACTGACAAAACCATGATTATCTCAATAGATGCAGAAAAAGCCTTCGATAAAATTCAACGATGCCTCATGCTAAAAACTCTCAGTAAACTAGATATTGATGGAACATATCTCAAAATTATAAGAGCTATTTATGAGAAACCCACAGCCAATATCATACTGAATGGGCAAAAGCTGGAAGTATTACCTTTGAAAACAAGCACAAGACACGGATTCCCTCTCTCACCATTCCTATTAAACATAGTATTGGAAGTTCTGGCCAGGACAATCAGGCAAGAGAAAGAAATAAAGGGTTTTCAAACAGGAAAAGAGGAAGTCTTATAAATTTGTCTTGGCTATGTGGGCTCCTTTTGGTTCTATATGAAATTTAAAGTAGTTTTTTCTAATTCTGTGAAGAAAGGCAATGGTGATGGGGATAGCATTGAGTCTATAAATTACTTTGGGCAGTAGGGCCATTTTTACAATATTGATTTTTCCTATCCACGAGCATGGAATATTTTTCCATTTATTTCTGTCTTCTCTTATTTATTTGAGCAGTGGTTTATAATTCTCCTTGAAGAGGTTCCTCACAACCCTTGTAGCGAAGACAATCCTAAGCAAAAAACAAACAAACAGAAAAAAACAAAAAAGCTGAAGGCATCACACTATCTGACTTCAAATTATACTACAAGGCTACAGTAACCAAAACAGCATGGTACTGGTACCAAAACAGATATATAGACCAATGTAACAGAACAGAGGCCTCAGAAGTAATGCCACATACCTAAAATCATCTGATCTTGGACAAACCTGACAAAAGCAAGCAATGAAGAGAGGATCTCCTATTTAATAAATGGTGTTGGGAAAATTGGCTAGCCATATGCAGAAAACTGAAACTGGATCCCTTCCTTACACCTTATACAAAAATTAACTCCAGATGGATTAAAGACTTAAATTTAAGACCCAAAACCACAAAAACCCTGGAAGAAAACATGGGCAATACCATTCAGGACATAGGCATGGGCAAAGACTTCATGACTAAAACACCAAAAGCAATGGTAACAAAAGCCAAAATTGACAAATGGGATCTAATTAAATTAATGAGTTTCTGCACAGCAAAAGAAACTATAATCAGAGTGAATGGGAGAAAAATTTTGCAATCTATTCATCTGACAAAAAACTAATATCTAGAATCTACAAGGAACTAAAGCAAATTCACAAGAAAAAAACAATCCCATCAAAAAGTGGGCCAAGGATACGAACAGACATTTCTCAAAATAAGACATTTATGCAGCCAACAAACATATGAAATAATGCTCGTCATCACTGGTCATTAGAGAAATGCAAATCAAAACTACAATGAGACACCATCTCATACCAGTTAAAATGGTGATCATTAAAAAGTTAGGAAACAACAGATGCTGGAGAGGATGTGGAGAAATAGGAATGCTTTTACACTGTTGCTGGGAGTGTAAATTAGTCCAAACATTGTGGAAGACAGTGTGGCGATTCCTCAAGGATCTAGAACCAGAAATACCATTTGACCCAGCAATCTCATTACTGGATATATACCCAAAGGAGCATAAATAATTCTACTATAAAGACACATGCACATGTATGTCTAATACAGCACTATTCACAATAGCAAAGACTTGAAACCAACCCAAATTCCCATCAATAATAGACTGGATAAAGAAACTGTAGCACATACACACCATGAAATACTATGCAGCCATAAAACAGGATGAGTTTATGTCCTTTGCAGGGACATGGATGAAACTGGAAACCATCATTCTTAGCAAACTAACACAGGAACAGAAAATCAAACACTGCATGTTTTCATTCATAAGTGGGAGTTGAAGAATGAGAACGCATGGACACAGGGAGAAAAACATCACACAGTGGGGCATGTCAGGGGGTGGGGGGCTATGGTAGGAATAGTGTTAGGAGAAATACCTAATGCAGATGATGGTTTGATGGGTGCAGCAAACCCCATGACACTTGTATACCCATGTAACAAACCTGCACATTCTGTACATGTATCCCAGAACTTAAAAGTATAATAATAATATTAAAAAGTTCAGGGCCAGATGAATTCACAGCTTAATTCTATAAGACATTCAAAGAAAAATCAGTACTAATCGTACTGAAACTGTTCCAAAGATTGAGAAAAGGAAATTTTCCCTAAATCACTCTATGAAGCCAGTATCACACTGATATCAAAACCAGGAAAGGACATACCAAAAAAAAGACAACTACAAACCAACATTTCTGATGAACACAGATGCAAAAATCTTCAACAAAATACTAGCAAACCAAATCCAATAGCACATCAGAAAGATAATACACCACAATCAAGTGGGTTTCATCCCAGGGATGCAGGGATGGCTCAATGTATACGTCACTAAATGTGATATATCACATAAACAGAATTAAAAACAAGTCCGTATGATCATGTTGATAGATACAGAAAAAGTATTTGATAAAATCCAGCATTCCTTTATGATAAAAATTCTCAACAAACTAAGCATAGAATGGACATACCTCAAAATAATAAAAGCCATATATTACAAGCCCACAGCCAATATCATACTAAATGGGGGGACGTTGAAAGCATTCCCTCTGAAGAATGGAACAAGACAAGGATGCTCACTTTCACCACTTCCATGCAACATAGTACTGGAAGTCCTAGATAGAGCAATCAGGCAGGAGAAAGAAATAAACGACATCCAAACTGGAAAAGAGAAAGTCAAACTATTGTTGTTCACTGATGATATAATTGTATACCTAGAAAACCCTAAAGACTCCTTCAAAAGACTCCTAGATTTGATGAATGAATTCACTCAAGTCTCAGTTTATAAAATCAGTGTACAAATATCAGTAGCATTGCTATACACCAACAACAACCAAGCTGTGAATCAAATCAATAACTCAATTCCTTTAACAATCGCTGCAAAATCAAAATACCTAGAAATATACATAGCGAAGGAGATAAAAGATTTCTACAAGGAGAACTATAAAACAAAAGAAATCATAGATGACACAAACAACTGGAAACACATCCCATGCTCATGGATTAGAAGAATCAATATCATGAAAGTGACCATACTGCAAAAGTAATCTACAGATTCAATGCAATTTCTATCAAAATACAAACATCAATTTTCACAGAATTAGAAAACCATTCAAAGTTTCATATGGAACAAAAGAATGACTGAATATCCAAAGCAATCCTAGGCAAAAAGAACAAATCTAGATGCATCACGTTACCTCACTTCAAGTTATACTACAAGGCTACAGTTACCAAAAGAACATGGTACTGGTATAACAGTAGATACATAGACCCATGGAACAGAAAAGAGAACCCAGAAATAAACTCAAATACTTACATCAAACTTTTTTGACAAAGCATACAAAAATATAAACTGGGGAAAGGACAGCCTGTTTAATAAATGGCGCTGGGAAGACTGAAGTCACATGTAGAAGAATGAAACTGGATCCCTATCTCTCACCTTATACAAAAATCAACTCAAAGTGGATCAAAGACTTAAATTTAAGACCTGAAACCATGAAAGTCGTAGAAGAAAACCTAGGAAAAACTCTTCTGGACATTGGCCTATGCAAAAAATTAATGACTAGGACCCCAAAAACAAATGCAACAAAACAGAAGATAAATCAATCGGATCTAATTCAACTAAGAAGCTTCTGCACAGCAAAATAAACAATTGTCGGACTGAATAGACAACTCACAGAATGAGAGACAATATTTGCTAACTATGCATCCAAAGAAGGACTGATGTCCAGAGTTTACAAGGAACTCAAACAAATCAGCAGAAGAAAAAAGATAATCCCATTCAAATGTGGGCAAATGAAATGAATACATTTCTCAAAAGAAGATAAACAAATGGCTAATAAACATATGAATAAATGCTCAACATCACCAATTATCGGAGAAATGAAAATTCAGACTACAGTGAGATACTACTTCACCCCTGCAAAAGTGGCCGTTATTAAAAAGTCAAAAAAAAAAAATAGATGTTGGCATAGATGTGGTGAAAGGTGTGGTAAAAGGCAATGCTTATACACTGCTGGTGGAAATGTAGATTAGTAAAATCTCAATGGAAAACAGTATGGTGATTTCCTAAAGAACTAAAGTTGGATCAACCATTTGATACAGAAATCCCACTACTGGATATCTAACCAAAGGAAAATAAGTCATTATATAAAAAAGACAACCACATACATGTGTTTGTTGTAGCACAATCCACAATTGCAAAGACATCAAACCAACCGAAGTGCCCACTGACCAACAAATGGATAAAGAAAATGTGGTATATATACACCATGAAATACTACCCAGCCATAAAAAAAGAAAAAAATGATTATCTTTTGCAATAACTTGGGTGGAGCTAAAGGCCATTGTTCTAAGTGAAGCAACTCAGGACTGGAAAATCAAATACTATATGTTCTCACTTATAAGTGAAAGCTAAGCTGTGGATAAGCAAAGGCATATAAAGTTGTATAATGGACTTTGGGAACTCAGAAGTGGGAGATTGGGAAGGAGATGTGATTTTAAAAAAATCATATATTGGGTATACTACATTGTGTATACTAGTTGGGTGATATGTGTACTAAAATCTCAGACTTCAACACTATACAATTCATCCATGTAACCAAAATCTACTTGTACCCCAAAAGCTATTGAAATAAAAAATACATACATATAAACATATATATATATATAAGCAATTAGTTTTTAAACAATAAAAATTATGCAATGTTTGATATACTGTTTTATCTATATATGTCCAAAAGTTAAAATTAACTGTGATGTACAAATCTTCTAGATTCTTACAGAATGTTTTATCTGCTTGTTTTATCAATTATACTAAATGAAATGTAATATGAAGTTTGATATGGTTTGGATTTTTGTCCCTGCCCAAATCTCATGTGGAATTGTAATCCCCAGTGTTTGAGGAGGGGCCTGATAGAAGGTGATTGGATCATGGGGGAAATTTTGCTCCTTGCTGGTCTCATGATAGGGAATTCTCATGAGATTTGGTCATTTAAAAGTGTGTAGCATTTCCCCCTTCACTCTCTTTTCGTCCTTCTTTGGCCATGTAAGATGTGCCTCCTTCCTCTTTGCCTTCCACCATGATGATAAATTTCTTGAGGCCTCCCCAGCTATGCTTTCTGTACAGCCTATGGAATGGTGAGTCAATTAAACCTCTTTTCTTTATAAATTTCTTTATAAATAAACCTCTTTTGTTTACTTAAAAAAAACTGTGAGAATGGATTAATACAGAAAATTGGTACCTAGAAGTGGGGCATTGCTATAAAGATATTTGAAAATGTGGAAGTGACTTTGGAATTGGATAACAGGCAGAGGTTGAAACAGTTTGAAGGGCTCAGAAGAAGACAGGAAGATGAGGAAAAGTTTAGAAGTTCCAGGAGAGTTGTTAAATTGCTGTGATCAAAATGCTGATAGTGATATTGGCAATCCAGGCTGACAGTCATATGAAAGTCCAGGCTGAGATGGTCTCAGATGGAAATGAAAAATTTGTTGGGGACTGGAGTGAAGGTCACTTTTGTTATACATTAGAAAACAGGTTGGAGGCATTGTGTTCCTGCCCTAGAGATCTGCAGGACTTTCAATTTGAGAGGAATGATTTAGAGTATCTGGCAGAAGAAATTTCTAAGGAACGAAATGTTCAAGATGTGGCCTGGCTGCTTCTAGAAACCTATGCTTATATTCATGAGCAAAGAAATAACCTGGAACTGGAACTTACATTTAAAAGTAAGCTTATCCAACCCATGACCCATGGGCCACATGCAGCCCAGGACGGTTATGAATGTGACCCAATACAAATTTGTAGGCTTTCTTAAACATTATGGTATTTGTTTGCAATTTTTTTTTTTAGCTCATCAGCTATCATCAGTGTCAGTGTGTTTTATGTGTAGCCCAAGACAATTCTTCTTCTTCCAATGTGGCCCAGAGAAGCCAAAATATTGAGCACCCTTTTTAAAAAGGAAAACAGACTGTAAAAGCTTGGAAAATTTACAGACTGGCCATGTGGTAGAAAATCAAAACCCCCTTTCTGAGGAGGAATTCAAGCTGGCTGTAGAAATTTGCATAAGTAAAAAGGACCTGAATGTTAATAGTCAAGACAATGAGGAAAATGCCTCAAAAGCATTCTAGAGACCTTTGCAGTAGCTGCTCTCATCACAGACCCAGAGGTCTAGGAGAAAAGGATGGTTTTGTGGGCCAGGCCCAGGGCCCCACTGCCCTGTGCAACCCTGGGACATTGCTTTCTGTGTCCCAGCCACTCCAGCTCCAGCCATGGCTGAAAAGATCCCAGACATATTTCAGGCCACTGCTCCAGAGGGTGCAAGCTGTAAGCCTTGATGGCTTCTATGTGGTGTTAAGTCTGCCGGTGCACAGAGCACAACAGTTGAGGACTGGGGGCCTCCACCTAGACTTCAGAGGATGTGTAAAAATGCCTGAATGTCCATGCAGAAGTCTGCTGCAGGGGCAGAGCCCTCATGGGGACCCTCTGCTAGGGCACCACAGAGGGAAAAATGTGTGGTTGGAACCCCTACATAGTGTCCCACAAGCACACTAACTAGAGGAGCTGTGAGAAAAAGAATATTATCTTCCAAACCCCAGAATGGTAGAGCCACTGCCAGCTTGAATCATGCACCAGAAAAAGCCATAGGCACTCAATGTCAGCTTGTGAAAGTGCCCTAGGGGGCTATGCCCTGCAGAGTCACAAAGGCAGAGATTCCCAAGGCCTTCAGAACCCACCCCTTGAATCAGTGTGGCCTAGATGTAACACATGAAGTCAAAGAAGATTATTTTCGAACTTTAAGATTTAACAACTGCCCTAATGGATTTCAGACTTGCATGGGGCCTGTAGCCCCTTTGTTTTGACTGATTTCTTACTTCTTGAATATATTTATTTACCCAGTTTCTGTACCCCTGTATCTTGGATGTAACTAACTTGTGTTTGATTTCACAGGCACATAGGCAGAAGGGACATGCTTTGTCTCAGATGAGACTTTGGACTGTGGACTTTTGAGGTAATGCTGAAGTGAGTTAAGAAAACTGTTGAAAAGGGATGACTGTATTTTGCAATGTGAGAATGACGTGAGATTTGGGAGGGGCCAGGAGTAAGATGCTATGGTTTGGATTTGTGTCTCTGTACAAATCCCATGGCAAATTGTAATCCCCAGTGTTGGTGAAGGAGACTGATAGGAGGTGATTAACTTATGTGGACCGATTTCCCTGTTGCTGTTCTTGTGACAGTGAGTTCTCATGAAATCTGTTGTTTAAAAGTGTGTAGTGCCTACCCTTCACTCTCTCCTCCTCCTTCTCTGGCTATGTAAGATGTGCCTCCTTCCTCTTTGCCTTCTGCCATGACTGTAGGTTTTCTGAGGTCTCCCCAGCCATGCTTCTTGTACAGCCTGTGGAACTATGAGTCAGTTAAACTTCTTTTCTTTATAAATTACACAGTCTCAAGTAGTTCTTTATAGCAATGTAACAATAAACTGATACAAATTTTAAAGTAAAATTTCTCCCCCCAAAAAAGAGATGAGAAAGATAAGCAAATCTATACATAAATTTAATAGCTTAGATAAAATAAATGAATTTCTCAGTAAACACAAAGTACTCAACCAAAATGAAATAGAATGTTTTAATAGCCCTATAATGATTAAGAGTATAAAATTCATAATTTTTTAAAAACTCCCATAAAAGAAGTCTCCAGACCCAGATAATTTTAATGCAAATTCTACCAAATATTTAAAGGTAACTAATATGGATTCTATACAATCTCTTTCAGAAAACACTATCCAACTCATTTATAAAGCTAATATTACCCTGATACCAAAATCAGACACAAACAGTACTGAAAAGATAGGAAAACTACAAAAGAATATCTTTCATAAATATACATGTCAAAGTCCTTTTTAAAAATATTAGCAAATAGAATTTAGTAATATACAAAATGAATTGTACACCATGAGCAAGGGGGATTAATTCCAGAGATACAAGGCTGTTTCAATATTTGAAAAATGAGCCAATGCCACCTTAGGTAACTTGGGAAAAAAAAAGAGCAAATTAAATTCAATGAGAAGAAAATAAATAGAAAAAGTGAGATCAGAAATAAATGAAATTGAAAATAGAAAAAAACAATAACACCAAAAGCTGGTTATTTTAAAAGATCAATAAAATCAGCAAGCCTTGAGCTAGGCTAACTAAGAAAAAAATAAAATACACAAATTACTAATAACAGAAATGAAAGATGGGACATCACTACAGGTTTCATGGACATTAAATATTACCCACTCTCAGGTAGTTCTTTATAGCAATGTGGGAATGAACATTTCTCACATGTTCATTATGTGAGAAATATTATAGAATAAAGAATAAAGGAATATTATGAACAACTATATGCCCCAACATTTGGTAACCTAGATGAAATGAAATGATTCCTTGAATGACACAATCTTTCAAAATTCAGCCAATAAAAAATAGGCAATGTAAATAGGTCTGTATCTATTTTAAAAATTGAATCAATAATTAATAACCCTCCAAAAGAAAAAGCATCAGTCCTTGACGGGTTCACTGGTAATCTCTATCAAACATTTAAAGAAGAAATTATGTCAATTCCCTGAAATATCTCCCAGAAGATAAAAGAAGGGAATTCTTTCTAACTTATTCCATGAGGTAAGCATCACCCTAACAACAAAACCAAAGTAATTGCAAGAACAAAAACTACAGACCAATTTATCTGATAAATGTAGATGGAAAACTCCTCAATAAAATATTAGCAAATTGAACTCAAATATGTATAAGAAGACATTTTTTCTGCTCCTTGTGTCCCAGCCACTCCAGCTCCAGCCATGGCTAAAATGAACCCAGAAACATTTCAGGCAGGATACACAATATGACATAATCAAGCAGGTATTATCCCATATATTCAAGGCTAGTTCAACATTCAAAAACTGATTAATCACAGAACTGGAAAAAACCACCTTAAAATTCATATGGAACCAAAAGAGAGCCCGCATAGCCAAGTCAATTCTAAGCAAAAAAAAAAAACAAAGCGGGAGGCATCACACTACCGGACTTCAAACTATACTACAAGGCTACAGTAATCAAAACAGCATGGTACTGGTACCAAAACAGAGATATAGACCTATGGAACAGAACAGAGGCCTCGGAGGCAACACAACATATCTACAACCACCCGATCTTTGACAAACCTGACAAAAACAAACGATGGGGAAAGGAGTCCCTGTTTAATAAATGGTGTTGGGAAAACTGGCTAGCCATGTGCAGAAAACAGAAACTGGACCCCTACCTGACACCTTACACTAAAATTAACTCCAGATGGATTAAAGACTTAAACATAAGACCTAACACCATAAAAACCCTAGAAGAAAATCTAAGCAAAACCATTCAGGACATAGGTGTAGGC
>PVKP010036835.1:0-22145 GCA_004027715.1 Plecturocebus donacophilus | reverse complement strand
CCTCCCCTTCCCTTCCCTTTCTTTCTCATCTCAGCTTCAACTTTCTGAGAATACAGAAAGAGTTGGCCCTGTCATCTGGTGGCAGACACGAAAGCTCTGAACCAACATGTGTTGGGGATGAGGAGATGGGCTGAGTGGCTGTGTCACAGTGCCTCCATTCCCATTCCCGCAAACATCCTTAGGTTCCCCTGTGCTGTTTTGTCTCATGTTTTCTGCTTCAGCACTGCTCTAATGTACATTGTAACCCAACATCATTTGACTTTAAAAGATTGAACTTTCCCAAGCACTGTGATTTGTTCCTGGGTCACAACCCCAAGACAGCAGCCTCCCTAGACCAATTGTATGGCCCAAAAATGGGCAGGAAGGAAAGGACGAATCTGCATCTGAAATGTTGATTAATTCTGACCCCTACACTCCCTTCCCACTGCCTCTGCGTGATCTGGGCCTTCATCAGCATAGGAGCCGGTGGTTCTTCAGGGTACCTCGGAAACACCTGGAAATGGTCTACAATGCACATTTCCAGGCTTTGCAGCCAGAAGATCTATTTCAGTTCTGGGTAGGGCCCAGAATTCTACAGTTTTTAACGTTGCATCCTCAAACTACTTCACAGTGAGGCTGGCACTCCCTACATGCCCAGGAGATTGTGATGGAGTGAATGGGAGCCCAGGGTACTGGTATGGCCTGATGGCTCCTTTCAGAGCTCTCCATCAGGCTCCTGATGGCCCTGCTTTGGAGGACCCTCCCAGCTGGCCAGGCAGGAGGAGGTGGGCCTTTGTGGGCAACACCCCTCCTCCAGAAAGTGGGTGAGCCTGGAGCACCCCCTCACTACTGCTCCCATATGCACATACCAGAGCTCCTCCTGACCAGGCAGAGGAGGGGAAAATGGGTCTAGGGGTTCTGAGCCAAGTGCCCACTGGGGACTATGGACAGGCCCACCCCACTCCGGAGGGCCTGTGCCCAAATGCAATGTGGATGGGTGTTTCCTGGCTCCAGTGAGGGATGGCTGAGGCTTCTGCAGAAGCGAGCAGTGGAGCATGAAGACATCCAGGCAGCCTTTGCTGTGGAGGCCATTAAGGCTCTGTACTTGGGATGGGAGTGTGGGAGAAAGCAATTAGTGGTAAGGGAAGTGCATGAATCAGCACAGAGCTGGCTCACTCTGATTGAGTCAACGAGTTTGTCCTGTTCACTCTGGGCTTCCAGGGATGGGAGCTGCATCCTTAAATGCAAAGCCCTTCTTCAAGGTGGCAGGGGAGGAAGAAGACTGTCTTCTGCCCCTTGAGAAAAGAGAGGGGCTCTTACCATTGTGCACCCCACCCAGTGCCTGCCTCCATCCTCAAAATGCTGATTTTCTTTGCTGAACTGTTCTATGTCTTTGGACAGGAGGTTTTATTTTCTCAAGAAAGAGATTTCACATTTCTAGATGAGTGTATGCGAGCAGGTTGCCTCTGTTCGGGCTGCTCTAAAGGGTTCTTCACCATCTCCATTTCTTTGCAGCTGTGTTTTCACTCTGTCTTTTGGAGGAACTCAGCTAGTACCCTCCCCAAGACCAAATCCGCTGTCTTCAGGGCTTGTTCCTGAAGAACCGTGGCACAATTTTCCAGGAGCTCTGCTTTACCCCATTCTCTTTTTGCCCTGACATTGTTTCCCTTTAGACGAATTACTCTTCTGGGAGGGCACAATAAAATGTCAACTGATTAAATAAAATATTTGGAAAAATATGTAATTTTTCCACCAGTCTCATGTTTACATTTTAACAGAGGACCTTTGAAGCAAAAATAAAAATCCTGTAATCCCCAGTAGCTTGGTGCTGTTATGGTAGAACAGGCTGTGGAGTCGCTAATTTGGCCTGAGTGTCCCCATTTGGTCCCATGACAGAGGGGCAGCATTATCTCCCATCTACTTGTGAGATCTGCTGGTTCTGAACTTTCCAAATTCCCAACCTAATGACTTATCTTTCTCTCTTTTCTATTTTTGTTTCCTAGGAACGAGTGGAATATCTCTTTCTCATAATTTTTACGGTGGAAGCATTTTTAAAAGTAATCGCCTATGGACTTCTCTTTCACCCCAATGCCTACCTCCGCAACGGCTGGAATCTACTAGATTTTATAATTGTGGTTGTGGGGTAAGTATCACTGCCTGTCTCTTTCCCTTTACCTTACTAGTGTTGCAGGACTTTTCCTTAGTTTAGCTGAAGACAGAGTCCTTGTCACACAGTCACAAAACTTTAGGCTCGCAGATGATTTGGAGAGTCAGAAAAATGAGATTTATTTTGCAAAAAGGAGCAGAAAGAGAAACAGGGACTCTGAGCAAAGTGAGAGTACGCTTCCTGCCCACAGGCTTCCCGCCTGCAGATTGAATCCCAGGCTCCACCCAGGAAAAGGAGGGGTCTGGCTTCTCCCTGCTGCAAAGGGTATGAACTTCTGTGACTCCACCCCAGCGTGCAGTCCTCCCAGTGTGCAGGATGGCTGGAGTTTCTCTGGGGACCCCTTCCCACCTGGCTGTCTCACCAGTACATCCCTCTTCTTCCTTCTGTATTATCTCTTTCCATTTGGTCCTAATTTTGCTGGGCTTCAGGCAAGAAGAAAGGATACATGAAAATCACTTTGATTTCAGACTCCCCCAGAGGGACAGGGCCTATGACCCAAGAGCACCCCTCTCCCCAGCTCCCAAACACGCATGCACACACAGGTGGGACCTGAGTGCTCCTAATGGAACCCGGACTGCTCTGTGCCGCTAAAGAGAGCCTCGTGCTTAAGGACTTTCATTTCATCTCAGACCACATCTGGCTCCGCAGTTTCCCTGCTGACTCACTGAGCACATTTGGGGCAGCTCACCAGTGAGCATGCAGCCTGCAGATGTGGGGTGAGGGTGGGGGTGCACATGGGCTGTGCCTGTGCTCTGGACTCATACAGAGGCCTCATCCTATCCTCACTCTACAGGGGGCCTAGTTCTGTGGCCCCAAGAAACCAGCCTGCTCAGGACAGGTGGCTGAGAAGGAGACAGGGTACTATGAAAGGCCAAGATTACAGGTAACCAAACCCCAATCAAACGCTGCTTCCCCCAAACACCCTGCCCCAGTGTAGCATAAGATAAGGTAGAATCAGTCTACCCTTTCAAAACAGCAACACAGAATCTGAAATAAAATGTAGAACTGATCCCCTTATACATAAGTTGGTAACCTCACAAAAAGATTCTCCTTAAAATATTTGTACCTAACAGGCCTACGTACACTGGTGAAGTATAATTTATTAAAATGCAGTTGATGAAGTTCCAACAACACATCTGTCTTGTAATAGGACGGAGCCCACGGCAGCAGATTTTACCTATAGAACAAGCTGGCTGCTTTGGGCTAGTCCCTTGTTACTCTGACCCCAGTGAGTGCTCAAGTGGCTGCCACCTTGGACTCTCCCTCCCTTGGAGTCCTGGCAGTCTGCAGAGTCAGGGTCAGAATGTCAGGAGCTCTTTATCCCAGAGGCCTATTTTTGGAGGATCCTTTTGTGCCATCCCGGAGGAGACATAACCACTGTGGACGTCTCCAGAGCACCCACCGTTCACCATCTTGTGGGAGTGCCTGGTCTTTACTGCAGGAAGTAATGCAGGAGGACATCGAGATCATTTGTAAGTTATGTCCTCATCTCTGGCCATCTGGATGGCTCATAAGGTTGTTTGGAAACACATCAGGGTTTTTTTTTCTTTGTTGCCTTTTTTTGCCTGGCCAGTGAATGATGCACTTTGGCCACATGAACCTCAGGGGTATTTGGGTGATACGACGGGCACTAAGGTTATTAGTGTTATTAGCCAGGTCTAGCTCTGGCTCAGAGCACTTGGGGTGTACATGCAGATTTTGCTGCTGCTTCTCATTCCAGAATAAACAAAGAGTGGCTAAACCCGTGCCTTGAATAACTCAGTAAACCACAGCAAAAGTCCTTAAGGTGGGTTGTTCCAAATGCCCCTAAATCCTTTTTAGGATTCAGCATCTTTCTCCAGGCCTCAGTCTCCTGGGAACCTTTTGCGCATGCATAGAAAAGAGCCTTGGGAATGAGAGCAGATGCTTCTTGGATGAATGGAGGGATGAGGGTGACTTGCAGGGATGAATTTTGTTTAGGCAAAATTTTGGAATTTTGGATTGAGTTGGAGTTGATTATATGTGCTTTGCCCCATATGTGGTCTTAATTAAATCATGAGTTGGGGGAACAGAGGCAAGAAACTCAGGGTGAACAGGTACCAAGCAGGAGACCTGGGACGGAGGGCCCCGCCTGGGTTGCACAGGAAGGGAGTGCAGTGGAGCATCTCCGGCCCACACTTGCTGCTTCACCTGCAGCCTGTCTAGACCCGGCTTCCTCCCTTAGACTCCTCCCTACAACCGTAGGCGGCCTGGCTTTTCTGTGGGGTCAGCCCTGATTCCAGTTGTATCCCCCTGGGGTCTAGGCCATGAGGCTGACGAAGAGACAGAGGCATCCAGATGTGTGCTCCTGTTTCTGAGCCACAGAGTTCGTGACGCCAGCAGTTCCCCAGCGCGTGGTTGGTCTTGCACTGGGCCATGTTTAGCACCTAGTTTCTCTTCTCCTAAGGGCTCTTCATCCTGTCTAAAGCAGCCCATCTTTGTAATGATCCCCATCACTGGTGGGTGCAGCTCACCACTTCTCTTCAGCCTGCCTCCTTTTCCTACTTCCTTTGCAATGTTAAATGGGTGCCCCTTTGCTTCCCTGTGTCTCTTGGGAAATATCTGCTCTCCTTGGCTCCTCCTCTGTAGCTGTAGGGGAAGGTTTCTCATGTCCTCCCACAAAGCTGGAGGGGGTGGCTGACACCCTGGAGAAAGGTGACCTGCCTGCCTACTGTCTGAGTGCCAGGCTGAGAGTCTCATCTCTACATTGCTGTTCTGGTGGCACATGACAAGCGGCATTTCTTTCCTTCCTAAAGCAGAGGACCCTTGGTGGTGGCACTGCTGAATAAACACGGAGGGACTGTGGCAGCCTCGGATCTACCTCCCCCTCCCCAGTGACCGCAGAATCCTCAGTGGATCTTCTGCTAAGGAGGTTTCATACCAGATAGTGAGGCTTGATTGCATCCCTACCTCCCCAGCAGGGTGGTGGCCCTGCCTTTCCCATTCTCTGGGCCTCATGATCATTCTACAGGCTCACAATCCTTTTCTTCTAAAAGCTCCACTGCCTGGCTACAGATCTGCCAAACACACCTCCAAAAGCAATCCTCCGGCCAGGCATCCATGTCAGAGCCCAGCCCGTAGGGACCAGTGGGCCCTGAGCAGTGGTTTCGCCTTCAGAATGTCTCATTGAGGAGAAGTACACCAACCACTCCCACACCCATGTTTGAATTTTCTGTCCCTTCAAAATTAAAAGCAGATACTTAATAAAGAGTCTCAACTTGAGGCAGGAGTTAAAGGAAAGTTGTCTAATCTCCACTCACTTCACTGAATACTATTTGGTGAACATCTTTTACTCCAATGAGCATGTTGCTTTCTTCCAGGAAACACTAGGAACAAAATCTGGTTTGCATTTGGAATGTCGTTTGACAGAGTTGCAAACTGGTCTTCATTTCCCCAGGTTTCAGTGATCTGGGCTTCAATGGAAAGAGCATTTCCCTTGTGGAGAAAGAAGCCCACTCCTCACATCCTGGCAACTTCTGCCTGGGATTCAAGACCTCGGCAGCCAACATCGGGAGTCATCAAGTTGCCAGGCTGGGAGACACTGCAGATATGGCCTGAACAGGGTTGTGAAACTTCATTTAGCTATGGAGCCCACTGTTCAGAGTCTCACTTAGAGGCCCAATACACAGACCAGATAGAAGGGAAGCTGCTCTGGACTAGAGGAGCCAGAACCCCAGTCACTCAGCCACTCAGTGCCTGGGGGCCTCCATGGAGCTCTGTTTCTAGACCAATCCCCTCACAGCTCGGCCCTGCCTGGCCCTGAGCTTCTGCTAATGCTTCTGGCTAATCCCCCAGCTGCAGCCTCCCATTTCCAGATCCAGTTACCTGGGGCATAAGTTACTTAAGAACTCAAGCCTGTTGCTCCTGAATGAAAGTTGCCCTGGCTCACAGTTCAGATCTGATATGGGCACTCACTCCTAATACCTGGGCTCCCTCCTTGATCCCAGGCCCCACTATGGAAGAAACATGACCCAGCGCGCAGTGCACTCTGCTGGCAATGAATCCATAGCGTCCTCTCTGGGTATAAAGGTATAAATTTCCCATCACACAGGACGCCCTGCACACGCTTTCCCCTATTTTTCTCAGTTGCCATGAAATGCCCCGAATTCTTGGGTCATCCCTTATCAACGGGACTCCTGTTCCCATGTGGCTCTGTGAATCCTCTGATCTAAGCCCTCCTTTCTCACCACCCCACTGCAGAAATCTTCCCACTGTACCCTCTGATTCCCATAGTCCCCTGCCTGTTCAGGGTCAGCCAACTTTTCTGTAAGGACCAGATGCTGTGTTCATCTTTGTGAGCCATGCAGTCTCTGTTCCAGCCACTCCACCCTGCCCAGCAGCAGGACACGAGCAGTTTCTCCATCAGTGGGTGTAACTGATGTCCAACAGAACTTTGCTTACTAAACAGGGGCCCAGTTCTCAGCTTCTTTTATGGTCACTTCCTGATTCTCCCCTGGGTGCAGCCTTCCCTACACTTCCTTTCTCAGAAGCCGCCTTCCACGGCACCAGATTGCTAGGTCTAAGGGGCCCCTGCCAGCTCCTTATTTCTGCTCCACTGACCCCCTCCCTGGAGCCCTCCAGTTTTGATATTTGTGTCATCAGACCCTCTATGCCTTACTTCTCCTCTTGACCACAGCCTTCTGCAGACTTTGAGTCACCCCTCCTTGTGCCTTGAGGATGTGGGCTCTTGGCTCACTCTACCTCACTCTAACCTCACTTCTCCATCTTACCTCCAGTGGCTTCTTGGTTCCCGGATATCTGCCTTCTGGGGAGCCTATCTCAATAGGCCCACTCCCATGCATATAGCCAATATCCCTGTCACCACTGATAACACCTCCCCATAATCCAGAATCTAACATCCTACTCTCTAACCAGCACCACCGTCTTTCCAGTCCCCTCCCACTGTCACCCTGACTCCCACGGTCCCTTTATCCTACCACATGCTTCATCCCTGCCCCCATGTCCACCCTCCTCCTTCCAGCCAGCTCAGATGCTGTGTGCCACTGCTGCACTCACTCACTTGCATTCATGCTTAGCTTAGTCTTCTCTCTGTTTATCTTGCACACCTGGAAAACATCAACCCTAATCAAGTCCAACCAGACAGAGGTCTGCTCAGTACCTGGAGCAGGGTCAAGAAATCTGCAAAGCTGAGCAGAGTCTCACTTTACACTCATGACCTCCAACCTCCAAGAGGCCCCTGGTGATACCTGAGGGCCCTCCCGCTTTATGCCCACTCCATTCACCATTCTGCTTTCTGAGATAACTCTTTCAGCACGCTTGCCCCTCTCTTTAAACTTCCCACCTCCTTCCCCTTTCCCATTTTCGGTCAATGGCCCTGTTCCCCAGTTCCCTAAGAAAGATGCAATCAGAAGGGAAATTTCATATGTTCCCACAACCATGTGTCTATGCTGACGATGTGCATTCTTACTGAACCACGACACACGGCCCTGCCCCTACACAGGTGGACACCCTTTGTGTACACCGACCCCCTCTCGCCAGTGAAGGGGCTCCGTCCTTCCAACAACGGTTCCTTCTCGCTTCTGTGTCATCACATTCCCTGCCTCTTTTAGATGATTCTCATCACATAGAAAAATGCTGTCATATCTCCCATTCAAAAACAAAACCCTCTTGACTCCACACCCACTTCTAGTAGCCCCGTTCTTTCTCTGCTCACTTAGACCAAAATTTCTCAAAAGAGTTGTCTATACAGTAGCCACATGTGGCCATTCAGCACTTGAAGTGTGACTAATCTGAATTGAAATAATAAGTATAAAATATACAGCATATTTCAAAAATTTAGTACATAACAAGGAATGACAATTGTCTCATGAATGCTTTTTTATATTTATTACATGTCGAGATGATATTTTGACTATGTTGGGTTAAATAAAATCTATGATCACTGTCAATTTCACTGCTTTTACTTGTCAATGTGGCTACCAGCAAAGGTAAATAACACATGCAGCTCACACTGGTGGCTTGCATCATCTTTCTGTTGGCTAGGGCTGTCCATCCTTACCAACTCCTCCCATGCTCTCTTGAACCTATATCTGCTGGGCGTTGTCCACTTCACTCCACCAGCACAGATGCCTTCAAGGTCTGGATGGTCTTCGTGTTGTGAAACCCAGCGGTCAGTGTTCAGCCATGCACCTGCAGCATGTGACACCACTGCCTGTTCACTGGCCATTCTCTCCATGTATCCTGCTCTGCAAGCCATCCCTCATCCATCTCTCTTATTGCTTTCTCCTGTCTTGCCCCCTCCAGGTGGGAGCACTGCAGAGTTGAGTCCTTTCACATCCTCACCTTCTGCACTGGCTTCCTATGTAATCACATACGATTTGACTTTAAATATGAACTATGCAACTACTGCGCTTTTGTCTCTAGCTTAGACCTCCCCGCTGACCTCCAGACACAGTAGAACCAACTCAAGACATGCATTTGATGTCCAAGCAACAGCTCAAACTTCTCAGCAGAACCCTTGATGTCCGTTCCACCATATCTCATCCTTCGTGTTGCTCACGCCCAAACTGTTGGAATCTTCTCTGATTCCCCTCTCTTTCTCACACCTCACATCTAGTCCATCAGCCAGCCCCACCAGCTTTATCTTAAGGTGAATCTGATATCCACCTTTTCCTCACTACCTCCAACACCACTACTTGTTCTGAGCCACCAGCGTCTTGCACCTGGGTGACTGCAGCAGCCGGTCTCTGGCTTGCCCCTGATAGGTGACTTTCCCACAACAGCAGAATGATTCTTTTAGACCTGTAGTTTGATCGTGTCACTCTCCTGCTCAAAGTCCCCCAGTGGCTTCTGACTCAGAGAGGAAACCAAGCAGCCGGTGGGGTTCCCTTTTTCCTCACCGACTTTCTCTCCCATGGTTCTCCCCCTCCCTGCCCTGCTCCAGCCACACTGGCCGCTGTTGTTCCTCTGAGGCTCACCCTGCTCCTCCCTTGGGCCCCTGGCTGTCCTGCTTCCTCTGCCTGGAACAGTCTCCAGATAGCTAAGTGGGTCCCGCTCTCACTTCCTATAGGCCTCTGCTCAAGGATCATCTGCAGGGAGTTCTTTGTGCAGACCTCTCGTGTGGGAAGGAAGGCGGCCCCCACCCTGTCTCTGCAGAGCCCCTCCCTGCTCCTCCTCAGCACTCATCACTCTAAGCTGCAGTATCTGTTTACTGACTGCTCAGTTTATTGTCTGTCTCCCTGCGGGAATGTAAGATCCTTGAGGGGAAGGGCTTTGTCTGTTTTGCTATAGCCTGTGTCTAGAACCCTGCCGGCAAGCAGCAGGTGTTCTTGTTTGTTGGAGGAGTGAATACGCCAGCACAGACCTAAAGGGGCAGGGCTTTTCACCCTGCATCTCAGTCACGTGCACATATGGTTTTGCCCCACTTGAGCCCTTCCTGTTTAACCACTCGACCATTCATTCATTCGTGCAGCACGTGCCTCCTGAGCAGCCACCAAGGCCAGCACAAAGCAGGTTTCCATGGGCCAGGAGCTAGTCAAAGAGAGGGCGTGTCTAGAAGGAAGGAGATGGGTGGGGAAAGAGAGCACGTGGTTGCTGGCACCCCTGGGTGGGGCACTAGGATGCCGTGGAGAGGGCAGAGGGCTCCTCAAGGAGAGGAGGACTGACGACTTCACCTGCTTCCCACTTTCGTCCAGCACCTGTCCGGCTCATGCCTTTATGACGGCAGAGGGCCTACCCTCAGCTCGCTCAGGCCTCCCTGCGCCATGGTAACCCCTGGGCATGGCCACCACCCATACTGAGGGGATGTCAGCTTACAACCACACACAGATCCCACGCACACCCACAGCACCCACTCCTGGGGGCTGGAGACACCTATGCAATCTGCTTTTCCAGGCTGCATCCAGAGGCCAGAGCCCCAGCTGAGCACCGAAGCCCAGTACTGACAGTCTTTCTCTCTTTCCTCACTTCTAGGCTTTTTAGTGCAATTTTAGAACAAGCCACCAAAGCAGATGGGTCAAACGCTCTTGGAGGGAAAGGAGCCGGATTCGATGTGAAGGCGCTGAGGGCCTTCCGCGTGCTGCGGCCCCTGCGGCTGGTGTCTGGAGTCCCAAGTAAGTAAAGCGTGTTCTTCTGTGCAGTGTTATCTCCTTACCACCTTCTGTTGTCCTTTGCTGAACTGTCAGGAACACTCTGCAAAGGGACCTGATTCCATGTAAATGGAGGGGTTTTTGTTTTTGTTGTAAAATGAGTTCCTTTGATCTGAAGAACCCAACTCTGATGTCAGTACCTTAAAACACGCTGTGGTCGCAGCTCCTGGAAACTCCTGGAGAAAGTTTACAGCAGTCACTCAACTACATGAATACTACTCAAAGGAAGCAATCCCATGGCCATCTGAGCCACCCTGGAGGCCCTGCGCTGGGGATTTAAATACATTTGCAGCAGAAGAGGCAGGTGGCTGATCCCTGAGGCTCCAGAGCACTTTAGCCAATGAGATTATCTCTACTTACTGTACTTTTCCAAAGAACAATCGCAAAAGCATCATGGATGTTCTAAAAGTTCTATTCTGAACTTTCTCCCTTTCCTATCAAATGGGGCAGCCCAAGCCTCAGGAGCCCTACTGGGGATATCACATTGGCATTATGAGAACTGATTTTTCCTGAAGAAAGGAGGGTGTTCCAGCTCTCTGAATCAGGGGAAGGATTTGGAGAGGTATTGTCTATCTGGATGTCTATCACATGGACAACGCCTCTTCTGCCACTCCTCCAGAAGCCTGGCCCATTATGGATGCACCCCAGGTACTGAACACAGTGGTGTCAGGCCCTCTGGGGAGGCTCCAGGAAACCCCAGCCCAACTTGCTCCTGGGGGCTCAGTCAGCTTTAGGAGAACTCCTCCTACTCTTCCTTCCTCAGTTTGTGGTATCTGAGAACAATTCTGGACTCACTTGCTTAAATTTTACTTTCAATTCACCTTGAGTAGATCTGGCTCATGATTCAAGACATAGAAGACCCCTCAGACTAGTCTAGGACCAGACGAGCTTGGAGCTGGGCTGAGGGACAGTAGACAGAGGTCCTCTGAATGCACAGCCCCTCCTACCCATGCCTTGCGCTGAGCACTTGGTTACCTGTGTGCTGCTGCATGCACAGCCCCTGCTGAGCACTTGGTTACCTGTGTGCTGCTGCATGCACAGCCCCTGCTGAGCACTTGGTTACCTGTGTGCTGCTGGCTGGGATCTCTTGGAGTCCTGAACACGTGGAAATGTGAGGGACTTGATACTAACCAGTTTATTTTTTGTTCATTCACAGAATAGTGAAAAAATCTACCTGTGACTTTAATTAACTAGCAGCAGAGGCAAGACTAGAATCAGGTCTCATGATTTCTAGACCAGCTCTCTTTCCTACCATACAGCACGGCCTCTTTTAAAGAATTAAGTGGTGTATATCTCTTGATGCTCTTGGATATTCACACATATATCCTGTCTCTTAAACTACACTATAAGCCCCTTGAAACCCAGAACCGTGCCTTCTATTGCCTCTGAATCCTGCACAATACCTAATTCCATCTCTAAATAAGTAAGGGGAACTTACTGAATAAGCAAAAGCAAGAGTTTGTTTTCTTTGTAGTGGGACTCCCTGGGCAAAGCTTGTGGCCTATCTTAAGCGCAAAGGGCACACAGAGCTGAGTCACAAGCACAATTAAAGCAGACTTTCTCTACTCAGCCTTAACCATTTGGGGGTACTTAGGAATAGAAACTGCATGTATCATGGCCAGGACCCATTTTGTTTTGAAGCCTAAATTATTTGGGTTTTCTTTGTCAATCAGCCATAACTCAATACCCAAAATCAGGAAGTAGGAAGGGAGGATGGCAGTGACTTTGAATATGACTTTAAGGAGCTTGTAATAGTACTGCCAGTGTGTCAGTGATAGGAACTAGGAGTTAATGCTAGACACCAGCCAACCAAGCAGAATAGACGCAATGACCCTTAGCCTGTTACCTATGTACTTATTAGGGGCCTGCAATTTGTATTAGGGGCATTAGGGCATATCATAAAGAACAAGCATGGTCTTTTCACTGGAGAAATTTGACAGTCTAATAAAAGAGTATATCAGTCAGCTTTTGCTGTGGGAATAAACAATCCCAAACTCTCCATGGCTTACAGCCAGCAACATTTATACCTGGCTCATGCTGCCTGAGGATAGTGGTCAGCTGCAGCTTTTCTGCACTCAGCTGGGCTCTGGGCTTGACCACATTCTGCATGCCATCCAGTTCCAGAGCCCAGGTCAGAGGAGCCCTCAACTTCGGTGGTAGGCCTTGTGGTTCTCATGGCTGAGGGCAGATGCTCACAAAATGGGGCCTAGAGCCAAACAAACCACACCAGCAACTTAAGGCTTATGCTTAAATGTGGCTTGCACTTAGCTGTTCACATTCCACCGGCCAAAGCAAGTCACATGGCCACCCTCAAAGGTAGCGGGGCCACGGAGTGCGCTGTACCTGCACAGAAGCACGGGTGAACGATTGAGAACACATAGCAGCCTACCACAAAGAGACTGAGGAGATGATTGTTATCAACAGCAGTAGCTATAGTAATTGCTCTAGTACAGAGATTCTTAATTAGAGATGAATATGGTTGAGAGCCACTCGTGCTACAGTGCATTAAAAGGGAGAATTAGATTAGATCCAGTCACTTGGGTTCCACTACAGAGGAAACTTCCCGAGGATGGAGCCCTGTCTCTATCTGCACTTAAGGAAGGTAGATATGTCTTGTAGTGGTCAGGAAGCAGTAACACTCCTAGGAATTCTCTCAAAAAGATGAAGGCCTCAAATGCAAGGCCCTCATGTGACCTGCCATGCAGTCCAGGAAAATATTTTTGTCGTTAGAGATGATGACACTGAGGTGGTTTTGCTGTTGTGGGTGCCTTGCAGGTAGCTCCATGCTTATGCACAGGAGCAACAAGTGTGTCTGGTTTCCAGTAGGTCACCAGTAAGATGGTGACTCTTCCTCAGCTCATCCAGCCTTCAGCCCTTTCTTGCTGGAATAGTGTCTGTGCAGCTTTTGAAATAGTGAAGCATGCAGACCATGATGGATCAGGGCACTGTACCAGTGTGGTTGGTGACATCTACAAAGATGTCAGCAGTGTCTCCCCTGACTACAAACCTAGACAAATGCCTTCTTCTTCTACTTCTCATAGCCATAGGTTGTCTCCTTCTATATTTCAGCAAAACTCCTTAAGAATTGCCTCTACCTGTTGTCTGTGATTCTTGTCCTCCCGTTCTCTCTTGAATCCACTCGAGCGGGCTTTCTTTCCCACTACTGCACCAAAACATCTGTCCAGACCATCAGTGATGGCCGTCACTGCACCCAGTGCTCCGTCCTCCAGGGCCATGTTACATGACCTGTTGGCAGCTTTGGATGCAGCTGATCCCTCCTTGTCTTTGAGTCGTTATTGCCCTTGGCCCGTGGAACACTGTTCTTTCTTAGCTCTGCCTTTCATTCACTTGTTTCTTCTTCTTGGAATCCTTTGCTGACTTCTGTCTCATCTTCTCACCCTCTTAACATTGGGAAGCTCCAGGGGTAGATCCTGAGACCTCTCCTCTGTCTGCGCTCACTCCCTAGTTAACACGTCCAGCCTCCTGGTGTTGAATATCATCTATGTATAAACCACCAGCTGTATGTCACCAGCCCAGACCTTTTCCCCAAACTTCAGACTTATGTCCCTACCTGCTGACTCTGTTTCTCTCCTGTTTGAATAGCTAATACGTGTCTTGCACTTAGCAAGACCCACAGCAGAACTCCCAGTCTTCCCAAAGTCTTTCTCACATCAGTAAATGCTAGCCGTCCTTCCAGCTTCTCAGGCCCAAAATCTTGGACTTATTTTTCTCACTCTTTGCATACAGTCCACCAGAAAATCCTATGAGCTTTACCTTCCAAACATATCAAGACTTTGTATCTTACCACCTGCACACTCAGCTCAGTGCTGGCCGCCCTCACCTCTGGCCTGGATGACGGTGACAGCCTCCCGCAGGAGTCTCTGCCTCCACCTCTGTCAGGGCCTGGCCCTACCACAGCATTCAAATGGCCCTCTGAACAACCAAGTCAGATCATGTTCCTGCCCTGCTCAGGACCCTCCAAGGCTTCCCTGACTTGCCCAGAGTGAGTGCCAAAGTCCCACAGGCCCTGTGGTCTCACACCTCCTTTCTCCCTGAGCTCACCTCCTTCACCCTCCCCTCCTGTCCCTCCTCGCCAGGCCTCCACAGTGATCCCCTTGCTATTCCTCTGACATTCCAAGCTCACCCACTGTGGGATGGTGGCCAGCGCTGCCCCTTCTATTTGAACGCCCTCCACTCAGCTCTCTACCCAGGCCTGTGCACCTCCTCAGCCCTCGCTGATACCATCACCTCACTCCCATTCATCCACCCTCCCCTGCTCCATTCCCCACATCGGTTCTCACCATCTGCCACTCTGCACGTGCATGTGTTCATTTGCTTATCACCCCTTACCTCATGAGAATATAACCTACATAAGGCAACAATTTTTGTTAGTTGTGTTCACAGCTCTGTCCTCAGCACCAACAATAAAGGTGATAGTATCTATAGAATGAACAAACATGGTTACATGGATGCCTATGGTGGCTGGCATGGCTTCACATCACAGGCCCTAAGAGGCACCCAGGCCACTAAAATGGTGCGAGTGCTGCCAGCTTCGTGGAGATGTGCCTTCACTAGCCTTTCCAAAGGGTCTTTACTTCTTCCATCTCATTTGATCTTCATGACAATTGGGTAATATGAAGAAATGTACACAGGTGATATGTAAATATGTAGGGTTTTTCTTACAACAAATAGGTCCTTTGGGTGGTTTTTGAGATCTGCAACTCCAAACCAGGAGTGTTAGAGGCCCCAAAAGTTGCTGTTATTTTCTAATGCCCATATATGAACTAAATGTCATTGAAATCTCATCATAGGTTATAGAAATAGATGATTGTGAGAGTGCAAGTCCATGAGTCATTTATCAATTTGTTCAGCAAAAGTAAGTACTTACTTTCTGTAAGATTTTGCTAGCCATTGTAGCAGATACAGAAGTGAGCCAGATACTGTGTTCCAGAGAGCTTGAAGTATAGTAGAAGAAAAAATATTCGTACAAATGATTGTATAGGATAAAAATTGGAGATGACAAAAAACAAAGTTTAGCTAAGATGTGTGACGTGATGAATTCTGTGACAGGCATGCATTGGAGACGCCACACTTTGGGGGGTGAGGACAGAGACTCAGGAGAGCCTTCTTGGAGAGCATGGCATTTGGGATGGAACTTGAAGGATGAGTGAAGAGAGACGTTCCAGGAAATCACACAAAGGAAGGAGAGTGGCCATGGAGATGCACACAGTGAGGCTGCAAGGCCAAGGGTTTGATTGCACTACGGAGGTGACCGTCAGATTGGCTTTTTCAATGGGGTTCTGTGTCATTGAAAGATTTGGCCATTTGGCTTCATGGAGATTCTTCTACAATGAGAGAATCAGTTCTCTCTGCTGTGGGCATCCACTGTCCCACAGCAGCAGGGCTGCGGAGCTCCTGTATTACACCAAAGACTAAGCCATACGGAGTGATCAACGTTATACAGTGAGGCAAACAATAAATAGGGAGAGTTGTGGCTAAATATTTGCAGTGTATGTGCAAGGAGTCCATTTGCTTGTGAAGCAGTAAGCAAGAGGTCATTTCCTCCTTCTGTGTTATCTCACACGCCTTCTGTAGAAGAACTTTCTGGTGGGGCTTGATAAACGGAGCAGACAGATGGAGGTGACAAAGATGTGTAGGGTCTTTGATGAACTCAGAGCAACCTAGACTTGATCTGATGATGAAGGAAACTGAAGAGGCACCTCTGTGTAAGACCAGCACCAGCCTTGGAAGACGCCCTGCACTCACCATGGATGTTTATTAAGCCCCCGCTGTGAGCCAAGCACCAAGCGAGGTATGGGGACAGACAGATAGTGCACTCTCGTCAGTCAAAACAGAACCCTGTCCAGTTTTCCTAAGGACCATCCAGTTTTAAGTCCAGACCTCCCAGTCCAAATTTGATAAGAGAACATCTTTCTAGAGCAGATATTCAAAATCATGCAACTCAGCCCCTTGAAACTGACATATTTTAGAGTCCAGAGAATATCCCCAAGTCAGAGCAGAGACTCAAGCCCACACTGCTTCACTCTTCATCCTTTGCTTTTTCCACTGTCTGTGTCCTCATCTTCCCAGACTTCCTTTTAATGCTAGTTAATGTGATTTTAGTCCTAATGGAATGCTTTAAGGACTTTTCATGGGATACCTTTTTCCTAGTATGTGAATCTTTACAAGATTAGCTCCTTCAGGATGTCCTTTTTCTCAGTAAAATGTTGTATCTAGAAGCACACAGAATAGAAAACAGCTCTCTATTAAACAGAAGTTCGCTTTTGTCCTGAGAGCTGAGAAGGAGCACTGAGGACCATATGTGGATAAAGGTCAGATGCTTCCATTTTTCCTTGCTCAGGTGAGGACCATTTCCTGAAAACAAATCAGCACCAGTTAGTAAACAAATACCTGTGGAGTGGATACCATATAGAGGGCACCGGAAAGCATTAAGACATGCTGGTTTTGAACCTGAGCTCTTGAATCAGACTGCTGGCTTCTGCCACTTACTGACTCTGTGGCCTTAGAGAAGTGACTAAGTCTCTCAGTGCCTTAGTTTCCTCCTGTGTAAAATGGAAATTGTAATCGAAACTATTTCATATGCTGTTGGAAAGACTAAATGAGTTAAATGCATGCAAAGCACTTTAATGGTGTCCTGCTTATAGTAAGTGCTCAGTTAAGTAGCAGCTGTTACATTATATCATATTACATATGTAGAACAGAAATAGAGGACAAGGTCATTCTCAAGAGACAACAAATATACTTTAAAAGATAAGGAATATTAAAGAGTTAAATAGGAACTTGAGACCAAAAAAGTCACCAGAGAGGCATGGGTGTGATTATTTGACTTGCATAGTGTAGATGATGAAATGGATTCAAGGGAGGGTTTACGAGGGACTGTGGCAGTCCGAAACATTTTATGAAGGAGGACATATCGGAGATGAGCCTTGAGGTTTATGTGGAAGAGGCAGGGATAGAGATGGAAAGATGTCTGAGGGTGAAAACCTTGTTTGTTCACATCACCAACGCTGGCCAGCCTCAGCCAGCACATAGATGTGGAGTGCCCAAACCCCACTGCTGAGAAAGAAGTACAGAGAACCAGGAAACAAAAGTCCGCAGGGAACAGACTGAGCTGGGCCTTGGATGGCATGCCAAGAGCAGTTTTCCAAACAGCCACTGCTGTTCACCCTCCATACGAAACGTTCAAAAACCCACACTGCAGAGACAGCTAAGTGGCTTGGAAATCTACAAAAGAAGGTCAGAACTGACCATGGATTTTGAATTCCAGGGAGCTTCATGAACCCACCCTGGCTGGTGGCAGAGCTGGTGTCACAGCCATACCGAAGGTGCCACCGCTGTCTCCCACCCTGCATGACCTCCATCCCAGAAGCCAGGTCTGGGGCATCCTGTTCTTCTGGAAAGGTGCTCAGGACACCAAATGCTCTTTTTTATAAAACTGATACAATGAGTATTGACTTAAAAATTCCTGCTGCAGAAGTTGAGAACTGACCTGAGTGCCAAGTCCCCAGGTGAACCACTCTCATCCTGAGATGTTGTCTTCCTCCCAGGATGGGTTCTCCCCTCCTGGGGATTAGTCACCATGAACTAGGCCACACTGATTAGCAAGTGGAGCCAGTTAATCAGACCCACTGGGGGCATATTAGAGCAGCTAATGCAACTTTTCTGAGTGTTTTCACACTCCGATGGTTTAAAGGCAGTCATGCTGTCCTGTCTGAAATATGCTATTGGCAAATTGAGCCACGGTGGATTTGCAATCCCATCACAGCTCCCAGGAAAGTGTTTTCTGGCCTGGGTGGCGCCACACTGTGCAAGAGAGGAGGCTAGGCAGCAGGCATGGTCCCTGCAAACAGCTCCTGAGCCTCGCTTGCAGTTCAGGACACCTCCCAGTCCAGATCTGATAAGATAACGTCTTTCTAGAGCAGATATTCAAAATTATGTCACTCGGCCCCCGAAACTGACATATTTTGGAGTCCCAGAGAAGATCCCAGAGTCAGAGCAGAGGCTCAAACCATACTGCTTCACTCCTTGTCCCTTGCTTTCTCCACTGCCTGTGTCCTCATCCTCCCAGACTTCCCTTTAATTCTGGTTGATGTGATTTAGCACTGAAGTGCCCACAGGATGCTGCCAACGCTGCTGAGCACACGCCTGGGTAGGCAGAGGACCCAGCCCTGCATTCACCCAAACAAGCCTGGTGACCTTGGGCAGGTCTGCCCCCCTCTGGAC
Organism: Plecturocebus donacophilus; assembly: GCA_004027715.1. Classification (NCBI taxonomy): domain Eukaryota; kingdom Metazoa; phylum Chordata; class Mammalia; order Primates; family Pitheciidae; genus Plecturocebus; species Plecturocebus donacophilus. The sequence continues at coordinate 3,629 of PVKP010036835.1, read as the reverse complement.
CTCTGTCCTGCAGCTGAGGCTTGAAGGGCCTGGACTGGCTGGCCTCTGCATCCCCTTCCTCCTCCCACATGCTTATGCCCCCTGCACCAGCCCATACACTCGCTGCTAGCAGACCTCTGGCCTCTGTATCCCCTGTTCTCACCCCTCTCATGTCCATGGACTTGGCCCTCGTTCTCCCCTCACTTTCTGTTTTGCTTCCTCTTGCTTTTTTTCCCCTTTGTCCTATAGGGATCTTTCGGGCCACATACCCTTAAACAACATGAGGGGACACTTACAAAGCTACTTATGAGGACAGGGGCATGTGCAGCGGGCCACCTCCGAGGCGGTCCCTCATTCTTCACATAGAACTGGAGGCTGCCTGGTCCCCCTGCCCGCCCCTCAGAGACAGTCCCTGCAGCATCTTCTAAGCCCTTTCCCTCCACTTCTTTCACTGCCACAGGAAGTACTCAAACCTTGTCCCCTGTATGTGTCTCATGGCACTGTTCCCAAATCTGAATGTCTGAGTGGGAAGGGACTAGGCTAGTCCAACGGAGCTTCCATTCTATAGAGAGGAGCACTGTGGCCAGAGGGCCACGTGGCTTTCTCAAGGTCACAGAGTGACCTGGTGGCAGGTGGGCAGGAGGACCCTTATTTCCTACACCAACTGCAAGGGGACTCTTGATGGCAATGGCAAGGGCTGCTGATCTTTGGTGCCACCAGGTCTCCCAGCCTACCCAGGAGGGAGGAAGCCCCTGGGACTGACGCCCTGTCTTCCCACCCAGGCAGCTGGACTTGTGCTCTGCAGGCAGAGCCGAGCCTGCTGGAAGGCAGCCAGAGACTGCGGGGTGGGTGGGGAGAGGCCTTCATGTCCCAGGAAACTTGCTTCTCAGAAGCAGAATTTAGAATGGGGTCCCACACCGGCCCCACCCCTCAGTGTCTTCCAGGCCAGCCCTCTCACCGCCCCCCACCCCACCCGGATCTCCTGATCTCCCACTGCAGACAGGCTTTCCCCTTGACCACTGCCTCCCTAGTGAAACAGCTCTCTTCCCGGCTGCCTCCCTTCCAGGTACCCCTCAAAGATGCCTGGGCCAGCAGCTCAGGGCGCAGTCACAGTGTCCCCCTGCTGCGACTTCTCTGTTACCCCACCAGGTGCTTTGTCTCGGTTTCGCAATCTACAAAGTGAGATGATTGATAGGGGTGCTATGGATAAAGGGAATATTCCACCTGTGCAGTCCCATGAGCTCCCAGCATCTGAGATCTCTTGGAGTGGGACCCTGTGGGTTGTGAGGAGCCACCGCACCAGAAGGAAAGAGGCCCCCCATACCACAAAGTGGGCTAACTGGCACAGTACGCATACTCACAGGGTCGCGCCTCTGATGTAGCGGGCTTTCACCGAGACGGTACTGAAGATCAATAACAGTATGTGACTGAACTGGGAAGATCTCCATTATTTGGTGTTCTAGATACAGCAGGGTAAAAAGTCCTCATGGCAAAGAATGCATGCATTCACACAGGAATGTCACATGTGTGCTAAGGCACACAGACATTCCTCCAGTCACAAACAGGTCTCTTTGATTTGAGAACAAAATGCAGGAGGCAGTGATAAATGTTAGGGTTACTTCCAACTACAAGCAATATTCAGCATCAGTTCAAGGCTTTCAGACTCAAGCTGGATTAGCCGATTAATCAGCCTAGTGGTCTAGGAACACAGGGATGTTATCCCTAATTTAGAGATAGGCAGATCCAGGCTGTCTGGTTGAGACTGTTTTGCAGTCAGGATAGCTTCTCTAGGACTTGGTTTCCGTGATTTGGAAGAGAGCACAGTTTCCCAGGCTGAGGGGAATCACAGTGCTTCTAGGCTGTAGGGTGTCCTGCCTTTGATCTAGAGACTGAGAGTGGTTCATGGCTTGCCTGTTGCCATATTTATGTTTCAAGAGTTTGTGGTCCCCTTGGGTGGCAGGGGCACAAATCGTATTGTTGTCACCTCAGGAATTGTGATGGAGTGGGAGACACTGCAGCCTGCCAGTGAGGAGCCCAGGGATCTAAGTCTGGCCAGCTGTGTGACCTTGTCATTTAACCTCTGACCCTCAGCTTCCTCATCTGTGAAATGGGAGAGTACAACTATATTCACCCTAGATTTTTAGCCTTTAAAAGCCTACCCTGCTCACCTTTCAGCATGGCAGTTGCCCTCTGAATCGTGAGTAATTTTCAGTCAGCTGACTTCCTGAGCACCCCCTTGCATGTTAGTTAGTTAGTTGGTTGGTTAGTTAGGTTTGTTTTCTTTTTAATTTTTGGCTTGGGAACATTGCAGAGCCATCAAGGCTGTTGCCACTTCTGTTGTCGTACCCCCGTAGACTGTGTGGTGTGTGACCCCAGAAATATACAGAATCGCTTTGGGAGGGGGAAAGCACACTGATGTGTATATATCAACATTAACCAAGGGAAATGGTTCTGTGCCACTCACAAAAAGCTCACAAAACACCGTGGTCTGTGCAGCAGCAGATGATATTGACGATGATAGAAAGGTCTGTCTTCACTCAGACATGCCACTGATCAGGAGCACTTATTCAGAGACTGTTATCTGCCAGGCATCGAGCCACGCAACACGACCCACCAGTCTGTGTCTTCATCTATTCCGCACTGTGTTGGTATCGGCAAAAGATTAACACAGGAAATGCACTCATATTATAGGAGGTGTCAAGCTGTCTGTCAGGGCAGAAAAGAGAAGAATAATCTGGCATATATTGTAGACCTCTTCCCTCTGAAGGTATGAGTGGTTAGAACAGCACATCATCAGGTGAGTTTACAGTGTTGCTTCAAGTTCCAAGCAGAGATAAAGCTGAGTAGTCTTAAAATGGATTACTGTTGGAGGATGATGGAAAAGCTGAACTCAGAAAAAGCTTTGGGACTGTGAGCACCGTCAACTGCATTGAGGAGACATCCAAAAAACGTATAATGCCTTCTTCAAGCTGTTTACTAGAGCATGGAGTCCTACTAATCAATACTTGTGCAAAGTAGAAATACTTTCTTAAAAAATATGTTCACTTAATTTTCCCAGAACTAATACCTTGACCATATATTTTCCCCAGAAATTGTTAGATTCATCTTCTATTGTCAGCAAGAGCTTTCCTGAATCTCTTGAGATTTAGTGAAAGCAGGTAGATGTAAACTATGTTAATTAAATTGCATTTTCCAGAAATACAAAAAAAAACTTGTAATACCCCTAAAATTCCTTTGAGTATTATCATCCTGTGCTTTGATGGTAGAGAATAGCAGTAACATAAGAATTTCTTTTTTAACCACTAATTCTAGACCTGAGGTGTCATTGACAGAGTGTGACCTTGGGCAAATGCCACTCTTTCAAGTCTCAATACGGTAGCAATTGCATAGTCCAGAGGTGGGAGAGTAGGTCCTAAAATAAGAACAGATATTTATTAAGCACTCGTTGTGGGCCCAGATGACCAGGGGCGGCCTCTACGATGACTGATTAAACAAATGTAAGTTTGGTTTGCTTATTAGCTTATAGAGTTAGAGGTACACTGAAGTTTATACCCTGAAATAAGCAATAGTGAGTGAAAAGCACAGCACAAGAGAACAGCGTGTCGCTTGTAAAAGCAGGAGCGGAAGCGGTAATGGAGGCCTAAAGTTAG
>PVKP010036834.1:0-22145 GCA_004027715.1 Plecturocebus donacophilus | reverse complement strand
TGTCTAGTTTATATAGCACCTAGTGTTGGAGAAATGGTTTCCCTTGGTTCTATTACTCTGTTTCTTATTGATTATCTCTCCATAAACCAAATTAAAGTCTTAATCCTCATGGGAGTGGAATTCAAAACTCTCTGGAGATGTATTTGATACCAAACTGAAGGCTGAGTTGTGAGTAATGTGAATGGTTTCTCAAATCCACTTTTTCATCAGGGCCTTACAAGTGTATATACCTGCATGTTATCTCCTCCTTTTCCAATGAGATATTACACAGCTTAGAGTCAGCACATAGTAGGCCCTCAATGACTCTGCTCACCAATGAAGGGAGCCCCTAATAGGATCGTTCTATGAAGTGGAGGTTGCAAAAGCATTATACTCACGATTAAACCTAGTGTAAACAATGTGACATATAATTGTGTGACCTCAAAAGTATATTTGATCCAACTCTAGTAACTGCAGAACAAGAAAAAACGAGAAGGCTTAAGTGAGTCATGAGAGAAAAGTTAAAAATCCCAAAGTTTAATTTGTTCACAGCTGTTTTACTATCAAAGGCAGAAAGAAATTCAACCATGCATTTGTTGGAAAGAATCACATTTTACTCTGATTAAGAATATGCTGAGACTTGCTTTTTAGGTCAGCTTTATAATTGTACCACACATCAGTTTTTAAATACTGGAAAAATGTTCTGTACTTTTAAATTATTCTTTTGGGGGTCAGAAATTTAAGGCAGATGTTTTAAATTAAAGTTAGTGTTTTACAGTGAATATAGTTATATTTCTGAATATTAAAAAATCTATGTAAAGATGGTATAATAAGGAAAGAAAAAAAAACTTGTTCTTTGTTCAGTAAATAACAGACTTGGAGCCCTGTATCCAAACTTCAAAATCCTAAGCCTTTCCAATAAAAATATTGGAAGACAAATATTGTTTGTAATCAGCAAGATCCCCAATCTCATGCTAATTTTTAGTTACATCAAAAGAGTTTTGAAATTTGATTTGATAAATTCTATGTCTTTAAAAAAGAGAAAATTGATTACATAATTAAAAATTTAACCTGGTTGCAGTTAAAGAAAGACAAAATGGTCTAAAATTGTGTCTGCTAAGAAAAACAATTGAACAGATTTCTCTTACCTTTAGCTTATACTAAGATGAAGGAAAATAAGAAAAAGTAATTGAAATGTCAGGTTCCAAAATGATTGTTCATTTCAAGTGGACAAAAACCTTTACATGCTTTAGATTCAAGAGGGAACTACCCAAGTAATAGAGATATAGAAATGTAAGATGACAACTAACGTGTAGCTAAAGTGCAGGCAGAAGAGAACAGAGAGAGATTATTATTATTTTTTAAATTTCAGCTGTCTCTGGAATAGAGTATTCATCTTCCCACTCTTGAACATTTTCCAGCTTGGGCCAACAGTGTGTATTCAGTGAGTTCTTATTTAAGACATTCCGAAGAAAATTAAGTTATGGAAGCGTCCAGTCTCCTTTTTCTTCAGTAATTACCCCGCTAGTGTCTTTCCAGAAGCCTCTACCATGCTCTAGGCTTTCTGCTATTAAAGTCATCTGCCAGAAAATTAAGATGATACTTTTTTGTGTGGGGAATTAACATTGTGATAGGGACATTTAAAAATGTTCACATATTGTTAAAATAATATTGACACTTCTTTTAAATTAAAAAAATCAAAATCATCCATATTCTCAGTATCAAAATTCAACTATTGTCCTTTCTTTCTGGCTCTTCTTGTTTTTATAGTGTTATCTGAACAAAGAAGTAATTGTGAGGTCTACTTTGTTTTTTTAAATAGGTAGGGTCTTACTCTGTTGCTCAGGCTGGAGTATAGTGGTGCGATCATAGTTCACTGCAGTCTCTCTTAGTCTCAATCAATCCTCCCGCCTCAGCTTCCCAAGTAGCTGGGACTCAGGCACACGCCACCATGCCTGGCTAATTTTTTAAAAAATGTTTTAGTTTCTGCAGAAAAGTTGTCTTGGTATGTTACCCAGGTGTGCCTCAAACTCCTGGGCTCAAACAATCCTCCAGCCTTGGCCTCCCAATGTGCTGGGATTACAGGCATGAGCCACCCTGCCCAGCCTGAGGTTTATTTTTGAATACAGCATTATGTAAATGCCTCCCATGTTGTCATATCCTTCATAACTTTTCTGTTTTGTCTCGACACACTGATCCATTCATTTAATATCTATAATTTATTAATTGTTTCCTTGTTTGGAGACATTTAACTTGTTTAAATTAAAAAAAAAACAACTTACAGATTGTATCAGAAATACTGTTTCTGGTCATTTCTTTCTTTTGAATTGTTTAATTATAATAAATACCCTTGGGAGAATCAAAGCATTATGAATGTTTTTCATTTTTACTGTTTTATTTTCTTCAGTGGTATCAATTTACAGCACTCCTAGGTGTTTACTAACATAAATATCTTTTGATAAACAAATTTTCACACACCTTAACAGCAAAGCCCAAAGAGCTCATGTATACTTCAAAGATTTCTACCAAGAAAAAAGAAATTCAGGATCTTTTAAGTCGAATAAGAATATTTCTTTCTCCTAAGAATAAGAATATTCTCTCCTAAGAGAATAAGAATATTTCTTTCTCCTAAGAAAGAATATTTCTTTCTCCTAAGAAAGCCCCTGATTATAAAAGCAAAGAGTTTTTGTTTGTTTTGTTTTTTTAAAAATCAATATACATTACGGACCTAAGGAATTTGACATTTCTTTAGGTCCACAATAAAATTGTATCATTTATTTGTTATTCTGATTCTTCTGCATTAAAAATAATATATATATATGTTAGATGCAATTTCAATATTATTTTTATCATAATTGCAATGAGAAGATAAATACCTTCATAAACTATATTCCATATTGTTTTCAATTTTAGAGTTCTCACGGTTTATATAAACTGTCATATAAGAAGTGAAGGGATCACTTTTGTCCTCATTTGTTCCCACAGTATTTTTTCAGCCTAAGAGCCAGAAGACCATAAAACACATTTCTCAAAATATATTGTAGGGAGCACTAGTATCTTGAGATGAAATTGTCATATGGAAAAGAAAACAATCCAATTAAACTATAAAAGGCATTCATAAACTCATTGGTTTTCAGATATGTGGTGGCTGGACCACCAGAATCCATACCACTTGGGAACTTCTTAGGAATGCAGACTCTCAGGCCCCCTTTCCCCCAGCCTACTGAGTAAGAACACTGTGAAGGCAGAGCCAGCAATCGGTATTCTTTAACAGCCTCCAGGTAGTTATGCTTTTTCTAGGTCATTTGTAATGCCATTTTCTTTAAAAACTTTCTGAGAACTTCCTTGGGGGAGAGAAGAAACAAATACTACAACACAACAAAAACCTCAAAACCTTGCTTGCCAAATAATATTTGTGAATAGAGTATATGTCTGGTATGAATTGTGCCATTAAAATGATTCCTGATAGGAGAGATTCTATTTTCATTTGCTTAATATTTGAGATGATTGTATATTTACTCACTAGAGATGAGTAAAAATTAAGTGTTAATATTTAATACATGAACAGATACTAAGTGAGAAAAAAATTAGAGCCTTCGGATTAAATATTTATTAACTTACAAGAGCAATAACTGTGTTATAAAATGAGAATATAAATATAATAAAATGGAAAATTGAAAGTAATTATCTTTACATGTGCTGTAAAGTTGCTAGTTGAATTTATTGCCTATTCTTTTTACCAGTTCAGAGGTTAGTAGGAAAATATCATTTTGACAGTAGACTTCTGACAGCTTAATAATAATGATCATGCTTTGTGCATTTTATTTAAACATCTATAATCAACATGCTCTATTAGTAGCTCTCCTTATATCTCTTGTAAAAATAGATTTTAGGGGAAAATGTTATGTTTTATCTCAATAAAAAAAGTCTAGATTGTGTATGTTTTATATTTGCATCTCTTATCCTGTATGTTTAAATTACACAGAAATTCCTTAGTTCAAATGAGCATGAAGTTGTTTGGCAAACTGAGATTACATAGCTACAAAACCCTTGGTAGATCGTATCTATAAATAGAGGTGTCTAATGTGGAAAGCGTTCTGAACAATATAAATGGGCCTTTTTCAAAAAGAAGTAGAGAGGAGGAAAGCCTACAGCGTTGATTTAAAAGACTGTAATTAGAATTAGGTTCCAATAATTAGGTCCCAGTAGACTGAATTCAGACTTTCTTTTCCCTCAAACAAACAAAACATAAATGAGTGTAGGATGTCATTTCTGTAGGAATGAAAATAGAAATGGGATTTTAAATAAAGATTGTGAAGCAAAATGAGGCATTTTAATTCTTGCACCTGGAATCATTTCATAATGAAATGCAAATTAATTCTAAAAATTTCTGACCTCTGTTTTGCTGATTGCAGCCTAAAATCACTCATCTGGTTTTTAGAAAAAGAGAAATTGCATACCAAGATGAAACTATTTAGTATATATACCTTGGAATTTTATAATGAAGTTAGATGATTGACTTTGTGGCTAAATAAGTTTACATTTCCATTATTAAGAAACATCAGAAACCAAGAATGGAATACTTGGTATAAATTAGGAGTGAAGCCACTATGATTACTTGAAGTCATTCATTGGCTTAAAATTTTGTTCATCCTTCACTATTGAGCTCTTATGGGATGTGTGCTTATTGTATACTCTTTAGTTCTAAATTTGAAAGAGAAGTAAAACTGGAATCCACTTTTTAGCTTTGAAAAATGTAAGTCTGAGCTCCATTAGCATTTATAAAGAGGGAGACACATGCCAATTGACATTTTCACATTGATGTTTAATGTAAATAAGAACCAGTGATGGTGAGCTGATTGAGAGGTAAAGGAGCTTTAAATCTCCTTCTGGAGCTTACTGTCCAATTATATTATACTTTCTGTGTTTTAGTGACCCATGTTGTTGTCAGTTTATCTAACAGAAAAATACAAATTGGAATGTTATTAAAAATGTATATCACCAAAAAAAATACAGTGGATGCAATTCAAGAAGTACATGGCAAATTCACAGATATTTATAAAACAGCTATTATATAAGACTGAGACTAGAATGAAAATTTTGTATTTAGTGAAAATAAGATGTCTTCTTATTTATTTATTTATACTCACATCCCTTTCTAAAAAGAATTTGAAGCTCTTTACAATAAGAGCACCTAGTTTTTTTTTATATTTATATTTTTTATTTACTTTAGGTTCTGGGGTACATGTGCAGATCATGCATGATTGTCGCATAGGTACATACATGGCAATGTGGTTTGCTGCCTCCATACCTCGGTCACTTATATCTGGCATTTCTCCCCATGTTATCCCTCCTCAACCTCCCTACCCCCTGCTACCCCTCCCCTATTCCCCCGAAACAGATCCCAGTGTGTGATGCTCACCTGTGTCCATGTGTTCTCCTTGTTTAACACCCGCCTGTGAGTGAGAACATGTGATGTTTGATTTTCTGTTCTTGTGTCAGTTTGCTGAGAATGATGGTTTCCAGATTCATCTGTGTCCCTACGAAGGACATGAACTCATCGTTTTTTATGGCTGCATAGTATTCCATGGTGTAGATGTGCCACATTTTCCCTGTCCAGTCTATCATTGATGGGCATTTGGGTTGGTTCCAGGTCTTTGCTATTGTAAACAGTGCCACAGTGAACATATGTGTGCATGTGTCTTCATAATAGAACAATTTATAATCCTTTGGGTACATATCCAGTAATGGGATTGCTGGGTCAAATGGAATTTATATTTCTAGGTCATTGAGGAATTGCCACACTGTCTTCCACAATGGTTGAACTAATTTACACTCCCACCAAGAGTGTAAAAGGATTCCTATTTCTCCACATCCTCTCCAGCATCTGTTGTCTCCAGATTTTTTAATGATCGCCATTCTAACTGGTGGGAAATGGTATCTCAGTGTGGTTTTGATTTGCATTTCTCTAATGACTAGTGATGATGAGCATTTTTTAATATGTTTGTTGCCCTCATATATGTCTTCTTTTGAAAAGTGTCTGTTCATGCCTACTTTTGAATGGGTTTGTTTTTTTCTTGTAAATCTGTTTTGGTTCTTTGTATATTCTAGATATTAGCCCTTTGTCAGATGGGTAGATTGCAAAATTTTTTCCCCATTCTGTTGGTTGCTGGTACTCTCTAAAGATTGTTTCTTTTGCTGTGCCAAAGGTCTGGAAGTTAATTAGATCCCATTTGTCTATTTTGGCTTTTGTTGCCAATGCTTTTGGTGTTTTAGTCATGAAGTCCTTGCCTATGCCTATGTCCTAAATGGTTTTGCCTAGGCTTTCTTCTAGGGTTTTTATGGTGGTAGGTCTTACGTTTAAGTCTTTAATCCATCTGGAGTTAATTTTAGTGTAAGGTGTCGGGAAGGGGTCCAGTTTCTGTTTTCTGCACATGGCTAGCCAGTTTTCCAACACCATTTATTAAACAGGGAATCCTTTCCCTATTGCTTGTTTTCATCAGGTTTGTCAAAGATCAGACAGTTGTAGATGTGTGGCATTGCCTCCGAAGCCTGTGTTCTGTTCCATTGGTCTATATCTCTGTTTTGGTACCAGCACTGTACTGTTTTGATTACTGTAGCCTTGTGGTATAGTTTGAAGTCAGGTAGCATGAGGCCTCCACCTTTGTTCTTTTTGCTTAGGATTGTCTTGTCTATGTGAGCTCTCTTTTGGTTCCATATGAAGTTTAAGGTGGTTTTTTCCAGTTCTGTGAAGAAGGTCATAGGTAGCTTGATGGGGATAGCATTGAATCTATAAATTACTTTGGGCAGTATGGCTATTTTCACAATGTTGATTTTTCCGAACCATGAGCATGGAATGTTTTTCTATCTGTTTGTGTCCTCTCTTATTTCCTTGAGCAGTGGTTTGTAGTTCTCCTTGAAGAGATCCTTTACATCCTTTGTTAGTTGGGATGAAAAATCAGAACACAGGCAAAAAATAAGCAAAAAAGCATAAAGTAGGGTGGTAACCAAGAGACTCAGTGTAATTTATTACAATTTTTATAGTTAGGCTCTGAGATTCCTGGGGGCAGAAGAAAATGAAACAAATATGTTCATATTGTCTTAAGTTTTTTTTTTTTTTTTTTTTTGAGTCAGAGTCTCACACTGTCACTCGAGCTGGAGTGCAGTGACCTGATCTCAGCTCACTGCAACCTCTGCCTCCCAGGTTGAAGTGATTCTCCTGCCTCCCAGGTTGAAGTGATTCTCTTGCCTCCCAGGTTGAAGTGATTCTCTTGCCTCCCAGGTTGAGGTGATTCTCCTGCCTCAGCCTCCCGAGTAGCTGGGATTACAGGTGCTTGCCACCCCTCCCGGCTAATTTTTTGTATTAGTAGAGATGGGGTTTCACTATGTTGGCCCGACTGGTATCAAACTCCTGACCTTGTGATCCGCCTGCCTTGGATTACAGGCGTAAGCCACTGTACCCAGTCTGTCTTAAGTTTTAACTGTAAATATAGTGAGGTTTTTGTTAGATATAATGGTATGCGTATAGACACACATTCAGTACATGTTTGCTGATGCCTTCCATCTACGGGTTACTTGGTTCAACTGTCCATGCCTAAGTCATGTTTTAAACTTGCTGAGTGCTTTTATAATATTCATATGTCACTCAAAACAAAACAAACAAACCACTAGCACTTTGGTTTTCTTCATGTTATTTCACTGTTGAGCTTGTTAATGTTGGAAACCTGAGCAGAATAAGATAGTTTGCTGATTGGCTGAGCTCTTCATCATGGCTTGCCTTTCAGTGTAAGACATTAAAATAGTGGTTTTCAAATCTTGTAGCTCTAGTATCATCTTAGAGGTTTCAGGGACAATTTCTGGAGTAAGTGGGAAGCCAATTTACCCAGAACAATTTATCCATAACTGCTTTATCCAGAATAAGTTAGCTTTTCTCTGCCTTACAATGTTAGATTGCATTTTGATTTGCTTTGAAACAAAGTTCTGCTGAAAACGGTTTAATAATCACTTAAAGTGGTGGTGAGTAAAGACCACCAACAGTGCTATAGTAAAAGAAATCGAGAGAAGACCCTTGGGGGTGAGGTCTGTAAAACCTCTAACCAGGGGATCCTAAGTATGGATGGATAGTTTTTACAATGTTAGCAACCCTCTAAAATTGTAAGAAAACGCTACATATTTTACATGCAGTTAATCTAGAGGGATAGCTAAGAGTTTTCTTTCGTTCTTGTGTTATCGTTAAATTTTAGAAACAGATAAATACTTTTAAGAAAAAGCACCTAGAATGAATTTATTGAATAGTTAATAAAAGAAATAAAACATAATAGGAAACATTGAAATTCCTTTTTTAGAACCCTCCTAGACATATTTCTCTTGTTCTCTCCTCAAATACAACTACTCTTTTTAATTTGGTATGTATAATTCCTGTCTGTTTTTATGCTTTTACTACATATGTAGAGCCTGCCATTAAATTATATATTGTATTAATTGTATGTTTATGAAAATTTTCATAAATATTTTACCACGAATGTCATTAACCATCTTGTTTCATCACATTTTATTTTTTATTTTCGTGTTAATACATATAGTCTCTAGTTCATTTACTTTAATTGCCTGATGCAGTTCTATGTCATGAATATGTCACATTTAAGCAATTCATTTCATCTCTATGGAAAAATACTAAAGTGCCTTCCACTCACTCACTAGGACAAGTAGCATGACAGGAAGCATCTTTGCGCACATTTTTAAAAGTTGAACTAGGCCAGAATGTAACTACAAGAGTACTTGAGACTCACAGAGTGTGAGCATCTCCAACTGCATTCATAAAAGCCAAGTTATTATCCAGAGTAGCTGTGCTTGTTTACATTCTCCTCAGCATTGTATTAGGAATTTACTGTATTAATTAATACATTTATTGTATTAATTAATACATTGTATTACTGGTTTTTGGCATCCAACAGTGGTACTGTATATTCAGACTTTAATTTTTACAGTTGATTGAGTATAAAATAGCATCTCACTGCTGCTTTAAAGTACGTTTCCCTTACTTCTAGTAAGATTAAATATCTTCTCACTTGCTGTCCATTGGGTTTCTATGAATTGCCTTTATGTTCATTGCTCATTTTTTTCCCTAGGTTAATATCTTTTTTCTATCTGCAACGTAGGAGTTCTTTATATATTTGGTATAATAATTATGTATGTTGCCAAAATACATTTATTCCCAGTCTGGAGCTGCTCCTTTTATTTTGTCCATGGAGACAGAATTTTTAATGATGTTTTAAATTTTACTGTGGAAAAAATGTGCAGATCTTTTTCTTTATGGTTTCTGCCATTCATGTCTTCACAAATCCTTCCAAGGCTGGATGCAGTAATGCAGACCTGTAATCCCAGCACTTTGGGAGGTGAAGGTAGGAGAATTGCTTGAGGCCAGGAGCAATAAAGCATGACCGCATCTCTACAAAAAAATTTTTAAAAATTAGCCATGTGTGGTGATGCATGCCTATAGTCCCAGCTGCTTGAGAGGATGAGGAAGAAGGATTGCTTGAGACCCAGAGATCAAGGCTGCAGTGAGCTATGATCACATCACTGCACTCCAGCCTGGGCTACAGAAGAAGACCCTAAAAACAAAAATCATTTTCTATCACAATTTTATAAAATTATCCTATCAATCATATAGATTCTTGAAAAAAAGCTTAAATGTTTCTCTACCTACTTAGGTTACTAATCTCACCTGGCCAGAATTCTTTGTCCATTCATGTTTCTATAAATGGACAGTGCTATTTCTGTGACTTCTTTTTGTCTAAATATACTCCAGATTTAAACTTTCAGTGACTGTTTAAACTTTCAGTGACTGTTTTATAATCTTGATGTCTGGAAGGGCAAAACCTCATATATCTTATTTATTATCTTCAAACTGATTTAAATATTCTTGAGCTTTTCTCTTCTAGGTGAATTATAGAATTGTTTGCCTTTTTTCTTTTTTCTTTTTCTTTTTAGAGACAGGGTGCTATTCTGTCACCCAGGCTGAAGGGCAGTAGTACCATCATAGCTTACTGCATTCTGGAACTCCTGGGCTCTAGCAGTCCTCCAGTTTCAGCCTTCCAAGTAACTTGAACTACATGCATGTGTCACTGCACTTACTATTTTTATTTTTAGTAGCAATGGGGTCTCACTTTGTTGCCCAGGATGGTCTCAGACTCCTGGCCTCAAGTGATCCATCTACCTTGGGCTCTTGAAGTGCTGAGATTATAGTCATGAACCGCTGCACCCAGCTTTTTTGGTGCTTTTCAAAGAGAAACTTTTTAGATTTTTATTGAAATGCCATTGAATTTATAGATTAATTTGATGATGATTGATACTTTTTGAAATTGAGTCCTTCAATCCATGAACATTGTATGCTTATGTGTATGTTGACATCTTTTGGTAAATATTTGCAGTAATTTTCCTGGTAGCTTTAAACATTTTCATCTTTTACATGTATGTGTTGTAACTGCATTTTGCCATGTCTGAATATGAATTTGTTTATCTTATTTTGGTAGTTTTTTTTGTTTATTTGTTTATTATTTATTTTCCCTCTAATATGAGAATTCATGTCATTTTTCAGGTCTGGAAAATGCACAGTCATTGTTGTCTTTATCTAATTCTCTTTATTCTCTTATTATTTTTGAAACTCATGGAAGACTCTTTATATACATAAAATCTTGCAAAAGTTTCAGAAGAAAATATGTGGATATATGTGTATACACATTACACTATATATATATATATACACACACACACATACACACATATAAGTGACTATATATCACTTTCACTTAAGATTCATTTGAAGAAGAGATCACAGCTTTCCTTGGGGCCAGCTTTCCTTGAGCCTATGTATTTTTTTGTTATACAGTTATGTTTTAAGATGGTACAGACAGTTGATATAACTGATCTTTGGAAACTTTATTCTCAGAGAACATAGAACCATTATTCCTGAGCAAGAAAGGGATATTTTCAATTTCATTTCCTGTACCTTCCCACTCTCCCATGTTACACAAACTTAAACATATGTATGTACATCGTTGCATTTATAACTAGCAGAGACACAAGTCAGAGGGTTGGCTAGGATGTTTATTAATCATGTTTTCTGGTAATAATAATGGGAAAATTCTTAAAAGCTATGTTGTTTGCCTTGAGGGTATTAGTCACATAAAATACATGGCTTTGCCCTAAACCAGTGCACAATAAAGACCAGACAATTACTGATCATGAGGATGGATTGCTTTGACATTAGTGCTTTCTGACTTAAAAGAAGGGGCTTGTTTGTTCAAAAAATGGGCTGGCATTGGATGAGCTTTCATTATTTCATGCTTCTACTGTGTACTCTTGCATTTTGCAAAATATTACCAGTCTTCTATTATTCAAGTAAATGTTTCAACTGTCTATATAAATCATACCTCTTGATGCAACCAATTATTTAACTCAGAAAGTCCATCCATCAAGTGCTTCTCAATTTATCATTATTTTAAAGTCTATTCTACTGAGTAGCATAACACTTACTGACATAATAAAGTCATGTGGATTAGAGATAAACTCGTGAGATACCTGGAACCTGGAACTATTATCCCTATATAGGGCCGAATAATTCACTATTGATTTGGAAAAAAAAGGTGAAGAAAATTAAGCCTCCCCTATTCCAGATAGTATTTTAATTGAAAGAGCTCCAAGAAAGACTCAGGTGTTGTAATTGTGCAGTAATTTGGTATGGCAGCTTCTAATTATGAAGCAAGAATAAGAACAACCTTGGGAAAAATCTCAGTATGCCAAGATTCACCCATTGCAGAACCAGAATCTGAGCCAAACAGTAATTTGTGAGGTTATTAAAATGACTGTTAAAGGCTTGGATCAGATACCTCTCAGCTTCTTCTGAACTTTGAGTTAACCAGAAGTTGATCACAGTTAGCTTTCTGGAGCTTTTCATTTGTTTCTCTATCTTGTTAAAAGAAAAAAAAAATCTGACTTGCATGGTTATTGCATATTGAGCACTGTGCTGGGCATTTTATACACTTTAGCTCATTTAATTTAATTTTCCTAACCTTGTGAGGTTAATTTTAGGCCCTTTTTACAGATAATAAAATTGTGTTTCAGAGAGGTGAGCAAATTTCTCAAGGTTATCCAGCTAATCATTAATCAAATCCAGGACTTTTTCCAATTCCTGTTTACTTCCTTCTACAAATAACAGTAATGATGAATGAATGCATCAACATATGTTCATCTCAAGGCTATCGCAGTACTACTTAAGTGTTATCTAAATTAACTGGGAACTTTTTTGAGGCCATATGGTCCATGTTTACGAAATGATTCAGGCATATCTAGCCATCCTTGAGAACTTGTCAGAGTGGGTAAGAGACAGGCAATATTGTTAATAGTTGTTATTAATACTTGCTTCAGTATTTTCCATTTTGTGTTTGTGGCAATTTTGGATTGGTAGGCAATGAGTAGAAGATAGAGTTACGGAATAGTAGATGATTTTATGTCTCTTTGGATGCTTAGGAGCCTAGAAAAGTATATAAATATCAGCGGTGCAAGGGGAAGGAAGCAGGTTAGATACAGAGAGAAGTTGGACCCTTCAATTACTCAGGACATGGTTGGATATCCTGAAACAGGGAAGAAGCACAGACCTCAATATCTCTGCATTGACTCACTAGGTCAATACAGAAGTGCCTAAAGTTATATTTACTGCTGGGAAATAAAAGTGAAGAAATAGTAATCAAAACAGATCTTGATATGCCTTATTGTTAAAAGTGAGTATTATAGAGAATGCCACTAGTTTCAGTAAAGCCAATCTTATCCCATATTATTACCGTACTCCTACCACTGGGATTGTGAGAAAACACTAAACTACTAGCATTGTTTAATTTGCTACTGCAAAATGACTTCTAGCCAGAAAGTCAGAGATTAGGGAACTATGAAATTTGAATGCTAGATTAAGACTTTTGAAACCACTCCTGTTTTACAGATGAGGAAACTTTAAACTAAAGAAATGAATTAACTAGTTCGAAGTCAGGCAACTAGTTACCCATAAGAATAAAACAAAAATTCAAATGATCTGACTTCCAGCTAAGTGATGTACCCACCATATCATGCCAACTTCTAGTTTTATTTCAATGTTCTATTATTATTGTTAATGTTCATTCTAAGTATATTACATTTTAACAATGTAAAATTCATTTCTATTAAAAAACAGTTATATTTCTAGAGTCTTTTGCTACTCACTGGTCTCCACAGGAGGAAATAAAAGGAAGACTGTGTTAAAAAGAGAATAAAGAAAGAAAAGGAACAAAAAGGACAAGAAAAAAGATTATTTTACTGTATTTTAAGCTATTTATCTTCAGATAAAATTGAGAACTGAAATCTGAAAACCTTTAAAATCATGACTTACTTTTATTATGAAGGAATTAATGTTTCTCATTTATTTTTCAACTCTCAAGTACTCCCTGTGTGAATGCTAACATTTATTCCATTTAAAAAATTCACAAGGATGCCCAAAGTCTAATATGTTTCCAGATTGGGACTATTTTCACTAATACAGTAATTTGTCCTACTGGGTAAAGATAGAAGCTCTCTGCTTACTGGTCTGAAACTTAGAGAATAGGACAATGCTTTTCATTTAATTGATTCATATATATTGGGATGAATGCCTTTGCAAATCAGTTATTTCTATTCCCCACCTACAGAGAACTCTGTAGTGAGCCACACATGTGGTGTCATTAGTCACTGATGATGGCAATGAGAACAGGAAGATTGGAGTGGCAGGATTACAGAGAAGAAAGATGGGTGGTAGAGAAACCCATCAGAGGGCAGGATCAGTAATCCAGGCATGAGGAGAGGATACTGTGCTGGAATGATGGGGGATGAGAAAGATAGGAGCACATGCTAGAGAAACGTTAAAGAAAAAAATTGAGATGTATCAGTGATTAAATGTATTAGAGCTATGATACTGACAATTATAATAATGTACCTTGCCTTTATGTGTTATGTTATGCATTTATTTGTGCACCAGTAAAGTCTATCATATCATTAATCAAAATTACTATATAGTCTTCCTTTGTTTTGAGAGGGTAATTTATTTCAGGAAGAAGAAATAAACTATACAAGGAAAGTTCTTCTAAATCAATAGCTTATTTACCACCAAGATTAATGACACACAATCACTTTAACAGTTAAAAAGTATATGTGATTCTTTATATGTGAAACTTTAGTACAAATAAAACCCAAACAATAGTAAAAACATAAGACATTTTTTTTCAACTGCAAATGATGCATGAGATTATCTCCACTATAAACTGGCAGACTACCAGTACTCTGAGAAGAGAATTCAGTGCAGTGCATGCCAGATTTTATAAAACTGCAAAGATGACTACATGGTGACTCTCATTTCATGGTGCTTAGCTGCCACTGAGGAATTTGAATTCTAAATTGGTCTCCATAAATGTGAAGAAATGCCTGAAAGTCAAAGTAAGGCATTAAAGAAAACCCTTAATACATGTTGAATTCTCATAATCTGATTGGTTATATCAAGAGGTATGAATACATGTGAAGATGTTACAAATAGTTATTGCAACACATTGTTACAATAGCTATTGTTATTAGTTATATCAAGAGGTAGGACTATATATAAATGTGTTACAAATAAGCTATGGTCACCATAATGTTTATAAATTACACAACACCTAACGGTTACGTAACCTTCATGAAGTGGATAGCATCTTCTCATGAGGTGAATAGCATCTTCATATATCTCTGACTTTTCCATTGGGCTTCAAATGCATATTAAAGGACATTCTATCAAATTGCCAGTATTCCATCATTTTTGGTCTACACAAATGACAGTTTCACATAGCTTGACCTAATATTTGCCACTCTCAACTTGTCATTTCCATTTGGCATAGTCTTGGCATTTATGTAGCCATATGAAAATCCAGTTTTGCTTTTCCACTGAAACCTGTTCCAACCACAGGTGGTCCACAGCTGTCCACATTTCAGCAAATTATATGATACTGTCATTCACTGGATGGCTCACATTTCAAACCTGGGCATCATTCTCATTTCTTTTCTCCTCAAACTCACACTGAATTCATTTGCAATTGCTTTCAGCTTCACCTGGAAACACATGTCTAATTTGTGCACTCCCCTCTGTCTCCACCATCAGTGTCCTAGTTTGCCATTATCTTTTGATTGAATTTATGTAAGAGAATCCTAGCTAGTCACTTAGCTTTCCACTCCTGCCTTTGTCTACCTCAATCTCTAAATAAGCACATGAAGAATATTTAAGAATGTCAATTAGATTATGTTACTCCCTTGCTTTAAACACTCCAAGGGCAGGCATCCCGTGACATATAGAATAAAGTCCAGACTAACTGTAATAGCTACAAGGCTCTGCATACTGTGAAGTTGTCTAACTTTCTGATTTCTTCTTTCACTCCAGGATTCGCCAAACTCAAAGTACACTGGAAGACAAACCTCGGGTCTCTCGGGTCCTCTTGGGTCCTCTGTTGTTCCCTTTTCCTGAAAACTCCTCTTTATCTTTACATAATTGACTTCTTCTTGTAAATCAGGTCTCGGCTTGAATGACATGTCTTTAGAGAGATCTTCTCTGACAACATATTCTAAATAGTCACCCTCATCTGTCATTCTTTATCATATCATCATTTAAAAAAAACCCTCAGCATAGCACTTATCACCATCTGAGTGATAGATGTCTTATTCATCTATTTTTGTAGCAGGATGTTAGAATGAAAGTTTTAGTAGGGAAATATTATTTTACAAAGTGAACAAGAGGAAAGAAGCTTTCAAAGTAGGACTAGAGAGTCATGTGGTTGACTGTAAAAGTTCCCCATCCACAAAGAGAAAATGAAAGAATCAGAAAAATGAAGATTAAGAGATAACTTAGGGAAAGATTTTTTTTTTTGAGGTAGCCATTGGAGTTACATTTTTTAACAAATTGAATTCTATAAACTAATAATTCATGTTATATTAAAAACAAAGATAAATATGCAAAGCTAATCACTTCTTTATTATGTTGTTATGTTTTGTGATTATGCTCTTGAAGTAACCTAAGTCAATTGGTAGAAATACTACATACACAGTGATACGTTACTTACTGTATGTCTTCCCAACTCTTTTTGGGAAGACATTACATTACATTGTGCATGAAATTAGTCATGATGTAAGTGTTTACACCAAGAAATTAGCACACTATAGGGTTTGATGTATTATTTGTTAATAATTTCAACTTAAAAAAGTAATTGAGAAAATATTAATAATGCCAACTAAACTTAGTGTTGTGTCAGAGGCTATACCATTGTGAATAGCACAAAAATCAAAGAAATACTCTAATATTCTAAAACTAGCTAATATAATAAAAACTCAGTCACATCAAGAACAAGTAAATTTTTTATGTATTTTTTCAGTTTCACTTGCATATTACTCATTACTGTAAATGAAAATACAGACCAGTACCCATGTTGGAATTATACATGTTTATCAGTTCCAACTATAGGTTGGCTACAGGTACAAAAGGTTGACAAACATAAATCTATAAGAATTAATTAACCATGTGGCATTTACAATAAAGAGTATTATATATTGACTATGAGTTGTGTGCTATACCTCCTTTTATCAGCAAAATTTATAAAAAACTTTATACATGTATATAGCCATTATTTTTAGAGAGCTCTTTGTTAAACATTTAATAGCACAGCACTGTGAGGGACCCACTATCTAGCCAAGAGAAGGCAGGTTACTTCTTTTTTCACCTTAGGAGAGAGACACATTCTTAAGACCAGTGAGAGAGCACAGACTATGTTCCACACAACTAGGGGAGGAAATACTGTGAACTGGTATCTTACTTCACTTAAGAAATAGAGGCCAGGCATGGTGGCTTATACTTGTAATCCCAGCACTTTAGGAGGCCCAGGTAGGTGGATCACTTGAGTTCAGGAGTTTGAGACCAGCCAAGGCAACATTCTGAAACCCCATTCTTACCAAAAAAAAAAAAAAAACAACCAAAAACGAAAAACAACAACAAAAAAATTAGCTGAGTGTGATGGCAAGCATCTGTAGTCCCATCTACTCGGGAAGTTGAGTTCAGGCGAGAGGATTGACTGAGCCCAGGATGTTGAGGTTGCAGAGAGCCATGGTTGAGTGCCACTGAACTGCAACCTGGGTGATGGAAGGAGGCCCTGTCTCAAAAAACAAAAAAAGATAAAAAAATCCAAAAGGTGAGAGATAGCCTTGTCTGGCTGTTCTAAGAAAAAAGGCTTTAGTGAGTTACCAGTGCAGGAAATGGTGTTGGGCAAAGTTTGAGTTTCCTGTGTTGAGGACTAGAGACGAGCCTCACATAAGACAGATTAGGCACAGGGTGAATTTACATCCTCTGCAAGGAGGCTGCCCAGATGAGTAAATGAATGTGGTGTATAAAGAAGCTAGAAATGACTCCTGGATTTCTAGAGCGAAAGAAGGTGACATCGGTATCGCTAAGGCGAATTCTAGGTGAGGAGTCCCTAGCTGGGAAGGGGGAAACTCTGAAGAAGCTTTAATATGCTAAAAAGAGAAAGGGGCACTTTGAACCCCCAAAAGGGGAAAGTGTCCTGCCAGCTTGTAACAGTAGTAGTCACAATAGGACTTTGCTGCTTCATATCCTCATGTCTGTTAGCAGATTCACATGTTGAGGAGGATGAGAAGTATAAACTGAGAAAAAAAATAATTAAAAAAAAAAGATTCTCTCCACTCCCTCATTCCCTAGCAGCAGCTTTCTACCTACAACAGGCCTGGCAATGAAGGGCTCCTCAATGTTTCATAACATTCACATTTTGACCATTAAAAAAAACTGGGTATTCCAGGAGCAGAGGAAGACTCAACTCCCATCCGATAAACGGAAGGAGATGCTAGAAGGCAAAAATATGATTGCCTTATGATTAAACTCTACAAATCATGCTTGTTTAATGAACAAATTATATTTATCTTCCCTTTAAAATTGAAAATTTAAGAGAGCGGGACCCCAGCACATAGAAGACACTCAGTAAATATTTGTTGTATGAATAAATTTAGAAAGGAATGTTATGGTTCTTCCTCTGGCACTTGATGAAGCAGACACAGAGAAGCTGTAATATATAAGCTTTTAATATAAAAGTTGTTTTGGTAGGAAAAGAAGAAAGAATGAGAAAATTCAATTCCAAATGATTAGGAAAAAAGACAAATGGGTGGATCTGAAGAAAGAACCACTTTCATATGGGAAACCAATCCATATGATTTCTCATCAGTGGCATGGAAGAATAATTGTTAGACTTACACATACATGAAAGGTGTGGTCAGTAATTAGGGAAGGCCCTAGATTCTAGAGAAAGGAGACAGAAATTTGGTCAAGAAATGAAGGGATTGAAAAGTTCTCTGAGACTGGGGGAAAAGAAGAAAGGAGAAACATAAATTCAGATATATACTACAAATATGTAAGAGCAAAGAAGACTTCAGGTGAACTCTAGATTTTTATTTTGATGTGCTTCTCTGCTTAAAATTCAGAAAAAAGGATAAAGCTAAAACTATGAAATCCTTAGTCTAAAATGAAGAATCTGAAATCTCCAGAAGGTAGGAGCTTAGTTTCAGTGAGATGAAGAAAAAGCTTCTCATTCATGAAATAAATTTTAATAAGCTGAAATTTGAACACCAGGTATATGAAAATAACTAGAATTTTTTCAGAAATATTTAGCCCACATATTTTTCCAGAAAAATCCCTAAACATGTTTAAAGATATAATTGGTAAGTAAGAAATTTATAATCCCTATCAGAGTGAGCCAGAGTTGGCTAAGATGCATTGAGTACTTTCGGTAAACCAGATGCTGCATTTTCCATCATTATAGCAGCACTGAGAAGATGATACTAGTTCTAGTTGAAGTTGCATGACTCAAGTGGGTCAAAGCTTGCCAGAGTTCCCTGAGATAAGAAGTAGAATTTCAAACACAGGTTGAACTAACCTTAGAGTAGGGTTTTCATGACAGCATTTGCTTCCCAGTAGGAATTTTAACACGATGTTCCTTTTGGATTTAATGTTATTCAGGGACATAGTGGATGAGGTTGACCATATTTTGATGGCTTTCATATAAGCAACAAACAATTGGATTTCCTTGTCCCTATCGTTTTTAGACCTTTGTATTTAGCCTTGCAGTGCTGATCTCCAGGAAAGCTTGTGTTTTCTGGTGCACTTCCCAGAAACAAAATATGATGTGTGTTCCCTTTTGAAAACAATTGATAAGTTTCATGTTGACAGAAACATTTCATTTTCTAAGTCATTTATCTATTTTGTCATAAGAGGAATTATAATAGTATATTGGCTTCCATAATCCAAATCCATTCCATTTAGTGTATTTTTTTTTAATTAATACTTCTCTACTTAAATTCTGATCTAAAACAGGGGCCATTAATTAACTAAGGGAGCAATTCAGCTATTTTTCTCTAGAAAATGGAAAATCTGGTAAATGGTTTGTACTTCTACTTTGTCAAAAACATTTACTTTTCAAAACTGTGGGAACATTTAATAACACTCCATAAATTTCATGCTTTTAGTCACATTTGAAATGGAGGCTTTGGGAACTCTATGACCTTCTTAATGACATGTTGGCTTGGCCCTAGCACCATGGCTTCAACTCCGTTCTTAATGGACATTAATCCATAGTGCATAGCCTTCAGGTAACATGGTTGGTTATTTGTATTTTTTTTCTGGAAAGGTCCAAGACAAATACAATATGATTTCCTTTTAAGAAAACTATGGCTTTGAATTAGAAAGATTTCTCTCTTTTTTTTGAGAGAGGGTCTCACTTGTCTCCCAAGCTGGAGTGCAGTGGTGCAATCTTGGCTCACTGCACCATCCTGTACTCCCCGGGTTTAAGCAATCCTCTCATCTCAGCCTTGTGAGTAGTTGGGACCACAGGCATGCACCACCATTCTTGGCTAATTATTTTTGTGATTTTAGTAGAGCTGGGGTCTCACCATGTTGTCCAGGCTGAATTAAAAATATTTCTAATCAACTACATGAAACCTCTTAAGGTTGAAGTCTTCTTGAGGACAAAGATCGTATCATGCAAAACTTTACACATCCTAAGGCATTTACTAATTCTTTACTTTGCTCATTCACTTAGCCAATGAACATTTATTGAGCTCCTGTTCTGTGCGGGGCACTATGTTAACAGCTGAGAGAGGGCACATACTTATGAAAATAATGTATTTCTATAGTATCTTCCAAATCATAACCAGTACATTTTTTAAATTAAAATATAAAATAAAATTATTTTGGCCTGCATGTGCATCTTTCCTTGAAAAGAATAGGCTAACAGTAAAATAAACTTTATAGACCTATTATTCACTCTTAGTTGCATCTTGGCAAATAGTCAAGGGCCTTTCCAGAACTTTGTCTGTGTACACTTTGGATTTTAATTAGACACAATAAGACCTCCCTCCTTAATCTGGCTCTCTTTCTTGACAAGTCATCATGAAGGTGTGATAATATCACAACAGGAAATTATCAAACTGCTAAATCCAAGTGGAGAGGAGACAAATAAAATATTGATGCAACAGCTACAGAGACTGTTCTGAAGGTTCTGTAATCAATGGGGTTTTGAAAGTTATATCCTAGGTATATTCTTACCAAATGCACACAGTGGGTGGGGAAGTGATATTTGAAGTAGAAAAGGAAGGCAGAGAACATGGTGTCTACACATGGCAGATTCAAGTTCATGCAGACACCCTGAAGGCAACAGAATTTGTCTCGAATAATTTTAAATTTAACAAGATGGAACTTTAACCTCATAAAGAATGGAAATCAGTGAGTTTTGGAATAAAATGACTATTTTTTTGGACTCAAACCATAGAAAGAATTCTCCTGCAAATATAATATATCCATTTGTCTTTAGCAGGAAATAAATGATTTTGTTTCAAAATGGTGTCCCAGAGAAGGCCTGAGGCACAATCATATTTAAACTGTATGAATACTAAGTGACTTGTTTGCATCCAGTGTGGTCTAGATTATCAGAGGAAACCATGGGGACATACTTATCTGTTTATTTCCCTACGTGTTCTTGACATTAGTGTCTAAGGATTATGCTGAGACCTGTCTTAGTGTCCTCTTGAGAATGGATATACACACTGGCATAAATTATTAAGCTCTCCCTGGATAGGTCCATTAATTTTCTATGAATTATTACGGTTTTATTTGTTTCACATCAGTTATTCTTGGTCTCTTTCCATTAAAGAGAAATCCACTCTTACTGAAATTTATATCTTGCACTAAAGGTAAATTCAGCCAACTTCGTTCTGAATCTATTTAATCCTCAAATTATTTATTTAAGTAAACTTTCATGTATCCTCTGGAGCCTCTTTTGCTGAAAACACCAAAGAGAAACTTTCCTTAATTAGGCATAAAATAACATTTCTTAGACTTGTTTTATAAATGACTGTCTGTTCTATAAGGTTACTGAGTCACGAGAGCCAGAATCTTTGGTGGTTTTTGAAAACTGATACTTGAGGGTCTGAATAGCTGCTCTGTTTCAGTCCCACATTGACAACAATTAAGATGTTGAAATTCCAGAAGTAAAGACCTTATCCAAGGAGATGACAGCCGTCAGTGTATAATCAGTAAAGTGGCCATGAAGTGATAATTCATCTGTTTTTCTTCTGTGATGTCCTAGTAAAGGTGATTTTAAGTAAAATAGATTACATGTCATGGTTATTAGCAAAGGCAATAGGCTTCACCACCTTTGCCCTGAACTATATTATATCTGCAAGATCTTAAACAATAGTTCATCTTACACCAGAAATACATTAGCTCATTTTCTTCTATATTCATATGTTCTACTCCATGTAGCTTTCTAACTTTTAAAATTCGGAGGGAGTTTAAAAATAATTTTATATTCTTTGTTGTTTTAAAGTCTGTTTTATCAGTGACGAAAATTGCAGCTTCTGGTAATGCTAGCTGGCTGTTTTGCCCATTAGTTGATGTAGATTCTTCATTATGGTGATGCTCTTTACCTTTTGGTATGTTTTTGGAATGGCTGATACTGGTTGTTCCCGTCCATGTGTAGTGCTTCTTTCAGAAGCTCTTGTAAAGCAGGCCTGGTGGTGATGTAATCTCTGAGTACTTG